>JAQQZS010000018.1:19238634-19249206 GCA_030068045.1 Platyallabes tihoni | reverse complement strand
AACGCGAATTTCGGTGCCTCATTTCGGTGCCACTTAAATGCCTGAACTGTCGATTGAAATATTTGTTCTCTGGGGCTGTGATGACGCAGTTGTAATAAGCATCAGATTCATCAACACACATGATTGCTAGTAAAAGGGGGAAACACGTCAAATCTAATGAAACATTTGAGGGCACACGGAATAAACTTAAAAGCAGAGGGATGAACCGTGTTTAACAGCTCAAACGCCCCTGATTACTCACCATTAGCGAAGTTCTGGCTGATGTTGTATGAGAGCGCGACTACGTTGGTGGTGTTGGTGATGTTGTTCACTGAGAACTGGGTGGGCATCAGGAACTCGCTCTGCCGAGGGCTGCAGGTCAGCTCGCAGAACAAGGTCATGAAGTTGAAGAAGCACGCCGGACACCTGACATCGTTTAAAAAAAAAAAAAAGCTCAGTGTCGTTAGTTAGAGCACAAAGGACACAAGCCTGTAACTGAGGCTCATAAAAAGGTCACGAGAGCTTTATAATAATGCCATAAAGACTGCAGGAAAAGCTAAATGTACATCAATATGGTTGGTTCTTTAAATGCCGGAGAAAGCTTTCCAACCTGGACAGGTATTGTAAAGGTATCTGGATGCTTCCTTTCAGGGTCAGCAGTTGCTGGGTGTCGCAGCAGACGCTCTGGTCACCGTAGACCAAACCTGGGCAAAGTTCCTGCGCATAAGAGCATTGAAAAAGTCAGCTTAGACAGACAACCTGCTTAGCACTGACCGCTCGTCCAATCAGTCCGTTCAGTCACGGGTTACGTTCAGAAATACTGAAAGAGAACAGATTATTGAAGTAAATGTCTATGAGGAAATGCACTAATGTACTGTGTCCAGATTTAAAGTTAATCCTGATAAAATAGAAAAGCTTACAAAAAAGAAAACTCACATAAGGAAGAAGGATAAACACTGAGAAAAAAAGTTATTTAATAATAACCAGCTTAGACTTGTTTCCCCCAAACAAAGAGGACAGTAGATTAGCGATTTTTTTTTAAGTAAATGATTTTGCTCCATTAAAAAAAAGAAAAAAAAAATCATGTTAAAAGATTTAACACTCCAGACTTCCTATGAGAAAATATACACCATTTCATTTTCAATAAAAAGTAAAATAAAATAAAAAAAGTCAATATAAAAAAAGAAGTAAATTAAAGTACAGTGAAACCTCGGATTGCGAGTAACGCGGTTTGCGAGTGTTCTGCAAGATGAGCAAAGATTTTTTTTTATAAATTTTGAACAAAAAAAACAAACAAGTCTTGGTTTACAAGCACCGAGTATCATGCATCACGCATGCGCTTCTTTTTTTGACGCCAAGTTTTTTTTTTTTTTTTTTTAAGGTAAAGTGCAGGTTAATTTGTTTTATTTTTACCTTATATTTTGGTCATTATTTTTATGTATTTATTTTTTTTTGGTCTGTGGAACGAACTTGAGTTTCCATTATTTCTTATAGGAAAATTACGAGTGTTTTGGAATACGAGCCTGCTTCCGGAACGAATTATGTTCGTAATCCAAGGTTCCACTGTAAATAAAAATGGACGTTAAATATTATTCCTCCTACAAACTGGGTGTCTCATGGGTGCCTTTAATTCTGTTACACAGCTGCTGATGGTTTGAGTAAAAAGTCCTGAATAATACAATAATGAAATGAGATGTTAAATACCAGTAAGAGGTCTTGTCCATCTTTAGGAAGGGGTTTAGGAGGTCCTGTGTAGTTACAGTTGTACTTCCTCTCTGGGATGAGAGTCGAGTTGCCGCATTCTCCGTACCAGATACAGTGCTGAGCCTCAGCCTTTAGAGAGAGAGAGAGAGTTTTTAATGGGAAAAAAAAAAGTTTTCAAGAAGAATTATATTTAATTATGCAGGAACTTGCAAATTTCTTTGTTTTTGTTTAGTGATATATTTTCTACATTCTACAATACTGGGGATTTTAGAATTATAAATAATTACCTAATTCCAGATGTGTTAAGTAAACAACAACAATCATCAGATGGTATTTTAACCGTTCTGGAATAGTTCTTGTAAGAACAGTATTGTGTCAAGTGCATTTGAAAAACCCATAAAGCCCCATGATGAAACTGTCTCTTAAAGACCTTTCCAGGAAACCAAGACCAAAACTGACCTCTGCTGAAGAAGAGAAGTTCATTGCAGAGTCACCAGACTCAGAGATCACCAATTAACAACCAGCACCTCAGATTAGAGCCGTTATGAAGGTTTTACAGAGCAGAAGTAACAGATACATACCTCAATATCAACTGTTCAAAGGAGATTATTGTGTATTTTGGATAAACGCCTTTAGTGTTGTTTTACAGTTTAGAAAGAAATGTTTAAAAAAAATAAATAAATCAAAAACGACCATGGAGTTAGAAGGTCTATCCAAATTTTTGAGTGGTAGCGTAACTGAACGCTGATTTAAACTGGAAAAAAATAAAAATAAAAAATAAAAAATTGGACAGGGTGGTATAACCAAGGAAATAGTACAGCATTTCATAAAAACATATAGGTAAGAGTCACATGTATGCCAGGGCTTAAGCGTAACGTACAGTACATGACCGAGTGACCAACACTAACAGAGTAGCGCCAAACTTTGCACTATGATAAATACAGGACTACTACAATAGGGCAAAGGTCAAATATTTATCAAATATTTAAAACTACCCTGGTTATTTGTAGCTCCGCCCACATGCAGATTCTAACACCCGTGTGCTACCAATACCAGCTAATGGAGCGTGCAGTAAACTCGCTGAATCCCACTTCAAATTACAAAAGCATAATGCTGCACATGATGTAGTCCTCTGGAGAAAATAAAAATCTAAATCATAATACGTTTTGATGATTTCAACAACTTTATTTTTTTTTTTCTTTTAAAAAGGGCACAGAGGCACCATGGGAAAATTAAATTTATAACAAATTTCAATTCAAAATTCAAATTCGTATTAAAATTAAATTAATAGAGCATCGCAGCCACATGAACAGGCACGTTGACAAGGCCGTCATTTGAGAGATTTGAGATCTGAAACAACGACCCACAAGTTCAAAACCAGACAGCGTGTGGGTGTTGTTTTTTGTTATCTTTTTTAGGTCTCAGTTCTACCACACACCTAGAAGTCTGTGGTTTGTGCTTTCAGTTCTTCTTTTAAAAAAAGTCTATTTATAAAGACAGTGGAGGTTAGCATAGATTTGTTCAATTTAGGCAAAAATTATTTATATCGAGACACGTAAAAAACAAACATTCTTGTGGATTTCGGCAAGTCGTTGGGAATTCTGTTCATTCTACATTATAACTGTCACGAGGTTATTTTACAGTAATTCAGATAAACAACCGAAGTGTAACAGCCCCGATAAGAGTTTGCGGAAGATAACCTTTAGAAGTAGAACTTAAGCTTCATGAAGTTAACATTAAGAGGAAATGAATAACTGGACATTTGTGTTTATATTTGTAATTAACATTTTTTTTTTTTCATAAACACACTAATTTACATGCTGCAAAAACACCTTTGGGCAAAGTGGACCAGATGTTTGTAACAAAAACACGTTGGCATTGTTTGCGAAGATCACATTCGGGAAGTTCACACACACACTTCTTAAAGTCTTTCAGGTACAAAGATGAAGTCGTCTTCTTTGGCTTGTCATGTTCGGAGAAAGTTACGAGTTAAGTCACAGTGAAGCATGTGGGTGGGAGCATCACGATATGAAGCTGCTTCTATGCAAATACTGCAACACTGTAGTATTATACATCAGCAATGGAAAAATGTAAAAGGAGTGAAGTGCAGGTAGAATTTAACAGAGCTGAGAATGATGAACAAGTTGTTGCTTCGATTCAATTTTTGAGTATTATCCATATGATTCAAAAGTTTATAAGTCTCATTTCTCTTAATCAGTGTGTTTACATTTGAGGTGGTAAAATGTTGCATTTACATAGATTGACAGCTGATCATCATTGATTCATTGAGGCCGTGAATCATTTGTCCCGCACCTCCACGTCCACACATACAATTATTCCGGACTTTAGACATTTCATACATTCACTTACACACAGAAAATATTGTATATAATTATAAATATTTGTATTTGGTGCACTGCAGTGTCTATGTTGTTGTACAATACACATGAGCTATGTCCGTGATTGAAATGGAAGTAGAACTGCAGTCTACGGAAATTCAACTCAGACGTTCATAAGTCGGGGGACTACCTGTACATTATCAGGAAAAAAGACATTGCTGAAAAAATTAAACAAAATAAATCTAGCTTAGTCTGAACAGCTGCTTGCTGGCAAAATACAGCATTAGTTGGTCGGACTGGTAGACTATCTTGGCCTGCTGGTAGAAAGGAAACCATTTCAACATTACTGCTATTGTTGGTAGATTGTACAACACTACATATATTTGCTTAAATAATGAAGAACCTGAAGTTTTAAAACAAAAATATTTTATTTGAATTAATTGAAGCTGGTTTACTAGTTTTACAAGTTCTGGTCGTTTTAGTGATCTGATAAAGACAAATTTTTCATCTGAACATCGTGCAACTGTTAAAATGAGCTTCTTGTTAAGACTTAAGGTCTCAAAAGTACAGGACAGAAAGTTTTAAGCCTGCACAGAGATTGTCACACAGGTAATCTTATCATCATAGGTTAGCCTAACAGTGTTGAAAAATCTGTCCACAAAGCTTAAACTACGCATCATGAATTAACCCCTCATGCCGAGTGTTGTTGGGAATCCCCATCAATGGGCCACGTTCGATTTTTGATTTTTTTTTAATGCTTTTTTTGGCTGAGTGAAGGATTATTGTTTGAACATAGCCATATTTCAACACCAGATTGGCAGGTTTGGTGCAAAAAACATTAATGACACCTTAGTTGGCTAGTGCTCTTGGTGTTTTCTACAAAACAGTAGTTTTAAATAACAACGTAGGTTTTTTTTTTTTAAAATGTAAGGTTAATGTAGATTTTTTTGTTGTTTTGGCATCCTGATAATAGAATCGAGTCAAGTCCTGGAAACTAGCATGGTGAGCTCTTCCCTCAGGTCATGAGAGAACTTTCATGATTGTTTATGACTTGTATAGGGTTTTTCATCACTGTCTCACATGTTTGTTATGGTAACTTTCTTGTTTCCTCAAATGACAGTCAGAAAATGGACAAACAAGCAAAAAGCCAGTCTCCTGACAGGAATTTTTTCACACAAGTGCTGACTTGATCTCTGACTTTTTCAGTGCGAGCAAACAGATGTGTACTAATGCTATCTGCTGCGTGTAGACAGGATATTTTATGCAGAATATTTCCACATGGAAAAAGTGTACTTGTAGATCAAGATTCAGAGCATTTCCTATAAAAAATATTATATAACTTAACTTGTTTAGTTAGCTAGAAATAGCTAAGAGGAGATGCGGGAAAAAGGTATGAATAGCTATTCTTTTGTGCTGCGATTCAAGTTTCACAACTCTAAAATCAATTGAAAAAAAATGTTTTAATTCACATTTATAATAGAGATGATTTGATCGATCAACGAGTGACCAGTACAGGCTGGTTTCGAGACTGGACCAGTCTCAAAACACATTAGTCGAAAGTTGCATGCGTTAGAAGCCTCGCGCGCCCACATGTGGCCTCACTATCAGGCTAATTTTGGAGACTTTGGACGCATATGAGGCGGTGAAAACGTCGCCATTTCTTTATAATCCTACAGGTGGCGCACTCTGAACTATTTGCACATTTTCGCAAATTAGAAATAATTATGGCGGATGACAGAGATAAGTGCTACTCAGTTAACAGTTGAACTGTTGTATTTGAAGTTAGTTTGTATTGTTTAAATGCTGCCTTTGTGGTTTTTCTTTTTTTTTAGGAATTTAATTAATTAAATACTTGTGAAACTTTTTCAAAGGTTTAAGATAGTAACAAAATCGGGGATATTTATATAGAATCACAATTTTATACCATACCGTGAGGTAATAATACATCTTCACTCGATCAGCAGATCACCATTAGGTGGATATACGCAGGGGGTGAGCCGCGGGTAACCTTTGGTACACAATACAACGCTGGGTAAATTGTGTTGCTGATTGTTTAAACATCTAGTCTCGGACAAAGCGATGATCTCTTTACCTGCCAACCTTCTGCTGTACACTACAGTCCAGTGGGTGGCAGTATTGCAACGAGAGCTCACAAACCCAAAAGAAGAAGAAAAAGGTCTTGCAAAAATTCTTTTGCAAGAACTTTGAGCGTTTTGTTTTTTCTGCAAATCTCTTTGGTATATTATCAGGTATCATTAAGCATTTGTATGATAGTTTAGGACTAATGAGCCGTGATGGTATCGGATCGTATTCTACTCAACCCCAACTCTCCTACAATATCGATTCTGTGATTTTGCTCAGTATCAAAAGAATACACTGTGGTGATGTCAGTGGAGTAATGGAGGTCAATTAGATCTAGAGATCTAGTCCTGTGGTCTTGAATGGCTTCAGGACAACATACTGGTCATTTGCAAAGTCCAAATTCTTGTAAAAAACAAATGTTCGTTAATGTTTATAAACGCAGACATTTCAATAATGTTCAGTTGAAGGGCACGTACGCGATGAAAGTAGATTGAATACTATAAAGAAAAACTTTGTGAATGCTTCGGTCTCTTCGCAAGATTAAAAACACTCAGATCATACAAAGAAAACACACAGCTTCTCTGTTTTCAAACCCCGCGGTCCATGTGATTCTCGTTTTGAAAGACAAAGCTCTCCTGATGAAATACCAACTGTGAACACGTGACTGTCAATTCCTGACCTCTGAATCAAGCAGAAGGGCATTGACCCCCACCGACGTACATCTACAACCTTCATCGGCCTCAGCTCAGTGTTATCTGAATAATATGTGATATGCAAATAAATAAATACATAACTAAATAAAAATTAATAACCATGTATTGTGACGTCACTGATCAGGAGATGGATATTATATCCTTGTGCAGTCCAGCCCTTCTTTAGAAATGTTGTGGAATTTGAGAAAGGTCGTTCCCGAGCGGTTCTGCCAGTCCTGCGGCTTTCAGTCTGAAACCTCGCACTGTTCAGGAAAGCCTGGAGTTGCTCTTTGTCTCACTTCAACTTATTCAGCTTTCTATAAACCCTGCTGCCGTCATGACGTGTTTGAACTATCGACACAGTGAATGCAGCATGTCTTGAAGCTGGTTTCCTTTTTAGCTGGTTTCCTTTCCTTTTTAACACAACTGGCTTTCGGTGGCGAGGCTAGACTCAGATAAGGAGAAGTGACACTCCTGAAGTTCTCGCCCTGGAGCTGAATCAGATGCAGAAGAGGTTTTTCGTCCCCTCCATCCCCCCCCATCCCCCCCCCGCCCGAGTTTTGACTGCATTTGGCCGAGACACATGACCAGACAATCAAACAAAACGAGCTGGCGCTGCTAGAAATGTTTGTCGATTCGTGTTGTTTTTACTTCTTCACCCACGTTAACTTGACCACAGTCACAGGAACTGATAAAATCTTGAGGGTATGCAAAGATAAGAAAGGTTGGAATATGTATTTTCTCTCTGTGCACTTTACAGTGGTCTGACTTTAAGCACCAACATGCAAAAAGAAAAAACTCATGATCAAATATCATTGACTGAGTTCTGACTGGCTCTAACACTATTGTTATTGTTTCCATGGCAACAGCTCATACACGTGGACTTGTATGCATGGCAGACATTCCATATCACCGAACACTAATAATATAAACAGCTTCAAAAATATTTTTCTATGATAAAGCAGAACATAAATTCAGTGATGTGATTTTTTTTTTGTTGTTCTTGTTCTGCAGCGGATGGCAACCAGTAATTTCCCATCTAACATTTATTTAACACTCGAGCTTTACCCATGGCTCCGCCCACATACATCCACCTAACGATGACGTGGTAATCAAATGAAGATATATTATTATTATTATATCATGGTATGATATAAAAGTTGATGATGGAACTTCCTGCGTAAACACGGGCCAAACAGAATTGGTTTTTGCGCATAAGAAAAATAAACATAGATTTGCAGATTCTCGACTGTAAATACTTAACTGTAACAGTCAAAGTTTCCAAGCTGAGAAAAGTCTTCAGGACAGAGGAGTTTAAAATGAGTGAGCGAGAGAGAGAGACTGCTGAGGAAATGATTGTTCATCACGGCTTCAACGTAGGTGAGAACAAAAACTTACTTCTGTCTCAGACGTTCCACATCATCGAAACAAACTCTAAACATGTCGTTCGTGAACAACGCAAAACACTGCAATGTTATAAACAGAAAAGCATGCTCCGGGCCGTGCTGTCGTATAAAAATGACACACTCGTTTACTTTATCAAACGCTATTGTTGCCATAGTAATTACCGATCCAGATAACCAGATTTAAACGTCCGTCCATTTATTCCCCAGTGTGAACACAACGTACTTTACAGGATGAGATGGTTTCATTACGAATCACATCTCAGACCCACACCCATCCATCGCCTGATCAAGAATGACATCGGATCCCGGTCCGGGGTTCATAGTGACATTGTGCGACTCATAGAGCAGGTTTTCTTGTGTACGGCCTGCTCCCTAAAGCACAAACATCTAGACTAGATAAAAACAAGGTGTCAGTGAAAATGTGTTGAGTCAGTGTGTGTGTGATGAAATACAGAGCTTCAGGGTCGGTTTCAGTCAGAGGGGATGTCCACGCCAATGCCAGCTAATTCGGGTAGTGGAAATATCACCCGAAACAGAATGAGGAAGAGGAACACACATTATATTAGTTAGGAGATTTACACTTGTGCTGGAAAGAAAGATTGCAGGGATTCACTCAATACTGCATGGTGACAAACAAACAGAACTTTTTTTGTCACTTTTTTGTGCTTCCTTTAAAAATGTACACAGTTTAATGCCATCACTTGTTTAATTATTTATCGTTTAGTCGAAATTAGCTCCATTAGTTCTCTGGTTGAGTCTGACTCTTCTACAACCCTCAGTTCCAGCCATGTGCACAAATCTCCGCCCCCAGTCATCAACGTTATCCAATAGCGTGTCTAGAAGAAATGATGGACACACGGCGCGTCCAATCACGAACAAGCATCCGGCTAGGAATTTTTTTTTTCCCCCAAAGTTTTCCAAGCCAGCCATTTAAGTCGTTTTGTACTGAGGATACGGCGTAAACAAACTATATTTTATATTTTACTATCATTTTATTATAGTCTAAAGATCTTCTAAAATACTTGTACAAGTAAAATAATATGACATTGTACAAGTAAATGACATCTTTAATACACCTAAAGACGGCTAACACTTTAGCTAAAACCGGGTACTACTTCTTGTTCTTTCTCAATTTCCAATTGAAAATACATCACTGTGGACCATAAACAAATACATCACAAATAATAATTAATACTAATATCTGACGTAATCATGCTAATAATGGTGATAAAGCGTAAAGGTTAGCCAAACAAGTTTTTAGCCACCGGAGTTTTGCCGCCTTGGTGTCTCCGACAGCGAAATAAAACCAATACGAGACACAAAACTCACCTGTTGCGTTTCCGAGAGTAAAATAATAACTCCTAAGAGCCCCAGTATGCAGGGTGTTGTCGAGAGAGCCATCCTGCCGCCCCTCCTGCGGTACACTGACTGACTGACTGAACCTGCCTGAGCTCCGTCTGTTATCATCCGTCACTACGCAAACGCTCGCGTGATCTGCAATGCGCATGCGCTCATCGCTCTACCCGACCCCTGTGACACACTACGCGCATGCGCCGTGTACACGGAGCTGATTAGAAGGGATGATTAAATTAAATCACCATGAAAAGTGAGTGTGTGTATGAGTGTGTGCCCTGCGATGGATTGGCACCCTGTCCAGGGTGTACCCCGCCTAGTGCCCGAAGTCTCCTGGGATAGGCTCCAGGTCCCCCGCGACCCTGAACACAGGATTAAGCGGCATAGAAAATGAATGAATGATTGAATGAAATAAATATTAGCAAACATCCTGTTAATGTGATTATTTGTGCCATTATTTAGTGCTAAATATGTTTGAATACAAAATGGTGCTTTTAATAGTTACATATTGCAATTAAAATTTCGAACAAAATACGCGTCAAAATAATCGCACCATGAGTTTTGGATCAAATCGTTCAGCCCTAGATTCTACCCAAAATGTGTAAATATTGTTAGTATTTAATGGGTCCAAGCAGATATAATGGAAAAGACTGGTTTGATTGTTTCTCCTTTTGACTGACTATCCTCGGTCCGAACTCCACAAATGTCGGAGTTAAGGTTAAGAGCTTACCTTATCACTGGTATTAAAACATAGCAGGGAATGGAGATGATCTTCCTTCATAACTTTCTACCCTCCTTTCTTTCCATCTTCCTTCCTATTTTCTTCCTTTTACCTTGCTACCATCTTCCTTCATACCTTCTGACCTATCTTCCCTCCTTCCTATATTCCTACCCCTCTTACTTCATACCTTCCTCTCTTGCTTCCCATGTTCTTTCCTTCCAAAGTTCAAGTTCAAAGGCTTTTATTGTCATTTCAACCATATACAGTTAGTACACAGTGAAACGAAACAACGTTCC
>JAQQZS010000018.1:19226996-19238534 GCA_030068045.1 Platyallabes tihoni | reverse complement strand
TGGGATAGGCTCCAGGTCCCCCGCGACCCTGAACACAGGATTAAGCGGCATAGAAAATGAATGAATGAATGAATGAAAAGAGGGTCACTAGGTCAAATACGACAATAATAATAATAATAATAATAATAATATAGTTATTTTTATGTGCACAAGCGTATTAAGCATATTTTCTTTCTATTAAAAAATATATATTATCATTAACGTTGCATATAACTATATCTATATCTAATTAACAACCTTTTAACCCTGAACAGGAAGTCAACTATTATTTACAACACTTGATTCCTGGGTATTTTCCACTCTTGACTTAGTGAACCTGACTAAAACTATAAAAACGATTCTCTGCTGCCCCCACGTGTTCTAATGCATGAATTACAGCATGTAAGTGTCACTTTTTCCCTCTTTACCCCAAATACAGTTAATTTGGCTTATGGATAAATTCTTGTTTTTAAAATATTTTGTTATATTCCAGATTATACAATTTCTTATTTTATGTAGGACCCATTAGTATAGATCGTTTTTGTAAACTGGTAATTCGGCAAGATCAGTAGCCAACCCCAGGAGACTTAACGCACGAGGCGTGGATACACTAGACGGCGTGCCAATCCATCACACACATACTCTCACACACTACAGGCAATTTGGGAACGCCAATTAGCCTAATGCATGTCTTTGGACTGTGGAAGGAAACCGGAGTACCTGAAGGAAACCCACCAAGCACGGAGAGAACACGCAAACTCCATGCACATACAGTAGACCCCAGGGTGGAAATCAAACCTGGACCCTGGAGGTGCAATGCCATAGCAATAAGCCACTATGATGCCACATAGTCAATTTGGCTGATAAATTGATGAGAATTTTTCTTATTTTATGTAGATAAGGACCCATTAGTATAGATCTTGCATTGCAATATTATTTACAATATTTGCATGTTTATGGATTTTACAAATTCTTTTTACGATTAAGATTCAATTATTTCTCACATGCAACTTACAGCAGATTATCTTTCCACATATCCCAGTTAGGAAGCTGGGGGTCAAAGCAAATGCACAGTGTCAGCCAGGATACAGCAGCCTTCTGATCAGTAACCCAATAATAGACTGCAATAATAGACACTGATGTAGTGAAGTCAAGGAGGCTCCACTTCCAGTTCTGTTCAGGACACTCAAGGACACAATGGAGCTCACTTTGTACACAAGGGCACTGTCGTGCTGGAACAGGTTCAAGCCTCTTCAGCTTCAGAGCAGGAAACTGCAATGCTACTGGGATCAGAGACGTCCTAGACAATTTTGTTCATCCAAATTTTGTGGCAAGTGTTTCAGGGAACACTGTAACTGGGTGTGCATTTCAGCTGCCCACATACTTTTGGTTATATATACAGTACAGTGTACAATTTAGTGTCAATTTTTTTTGAATAATGTGATGTTTATAATGTAACGTCTCCTCATTTCACCTTTATTCATTCGACTGAAATGAGAATAGCAGCCGCTTCCTGTAATCACCATTCTTTTTTTTTTTCTTTCACTAGGACCATCCGTGCGTGTGTGATTTAATAGCTTAAACATTCTAAATCGCTTCATTCAGAGCATGTGGTCAGTGAAACTACACAGCTGTGCGCTACTCTTACTCTTCCACTTAAAACTGATTGCTTAAACAGGCCATGACCCAGTTCTAAGACATATATCAGGTGTGTACTCAGCTCCTTTACAATATGATCCAGTACAATATAAGGTATCTTCAGAGCATCGATGAACACAATCATAGCCTGAATATGATTTTGCCATAATAAATAAGGTATGTTGATCATTATGTTGATTTATGAATTTGTATTTAACAGTGATTATGACCAGTTTATATTAAATCTGCACATTCTAATACTATAGTTAAATCTAACCCATGTCTTTAAATGACTCACGCACTGAATAATAGAAAAGACATGTTTAATTAACATTCGGGTAGGAGTCTCCAGTGTCAGCACTTTGTAACAGTCAGATGTAATTTTATGTAATAACTTAAATTTTTTTATCTCATTATACAGTATATCTGAGCAGTTGAGGGTTATAGGCCTGGGGTTTGAACCTGGGACATTCCGAATCGTAGTCCATTGCCACATCCCCCGTAGAGTCCTGATCTCGCTCCAAGCCATTTCCACATGTTTGGACCATTAAAGGAGTTCCCGGGAGGCTAGTGTTTCAGACCTGAAGCACAGACAGTCTGATCATGGCTCTGGCATACTGAGAAAACTTTTTACTCTGATGGTGTCCAAGCACTAGTGAAACACGGAGATAAGTGCAGTAGTGCAACAGGGGATTATATAAAGAAATAAAGGGAGTTTTTACTCTCATAACTGTGTTCTTTTTTTCTATGCATCAAAAGTCCTGCTTTGACTTGAACACCCCTCACAGATGAAAAAAAGTAAGTCGGCATTCCATTATAGTATATATCTACACATCAGGATTCATCACATCACTATGATAAATGATCAATTCCCTATTAAAGGTCCAATAACTTACGATACTTTTAACCGAGCTCACCAAACTGTGTGTTTTAATCTTCAGATAATCCATTTTTTATACCTCAAACTTCCTTTATTTCACTCCTCCTCCAAACGCACCATTTCAGTGTCTATGTAAATGAGCTACTTTTGAGCCACACCCACCCTCCAGTTAACAGCAATAAGCCGGGGAAGGGGTTCTTCTTATATGAGGTCACATGAGGGTGAAAATCTAACTGGCTTTTTTCAACTGTGTCAAAACAAAAATGGAAAAACATAAATCAGTGAATAAAATGTGAAAATATGAAAAGTTATTTTTTTTTTCATAATAGGTGCTGTTTAAAGTGTGTTTTATTATTTAGTGCATAGTTGCTTTGAACAACACCCTGATTGGTTGAGACTTTATCTCTGAAGCAGAAAGAGTCCAAATATAATGAAAAGAATTCAGGAAAAAAAATCCATCAAATTTGTATAACCAGTTTTTAAATTAATTAATTATCAAACCAGGTCTGTAAAAAACACACATTTTATTTAGTTTACTTTTTAAAAGTAATCATTAGAGTCAAGAGGTCATACATGAAAACTTCAAAGAGCAATGTTCCAACAATAATGTTTTTTTTTTTCGTAGACAAAAAAGGTGAGACAAAGATATACATTTTTCCCCAACGGAAGAATATTTAGGAATCTTTCTATACATTATCACATATTACTCTTTTACATACATTGCCAATAGCACACAACCTTAAAAATTACCCCTAATGCTTGGCAAGTTTAAACAGCTTTCAATAGTATTTCAATATAAAATTGTAAGAGTGCAAGAACGCAATGACACAAGAACTGATTTACAGACGGAAGGATACACGTGTGACTGTACACAGCTCGTATGATGCTGAATAACATGCTGTAATAGATGCACTGAAAACCTCAGCCGTATGTCAAGTCTTGTGAGCGTACCGATGGTTCCAGCATTAAATCGTGGTGGAGACGTTCCTGCTGTTTTGTTTTTTGGATCTCAAAAAAAAAAAAAGACGTGTGGCTCAGCCGCTGTGTCCTGCCGATGAGACAGCGAAAGCAGAAGATGATGCTAAAGGGGACAGTCCGGATTTATGACTGTGATTTTTTCATGGATGTTTTCATATTTGAGAGAGAAGGTTCCGTCATAACAGGGTTACTATACTCATTTCACAGAGAAATTGGCATCCCATTCAGGGTGTACCCCGCCTTGTGCTCAAAGTCTTCTGGGCTCCAGGCCCTCCCGTGCGCCTGTATATACAGGATAAAGCGATATAGACCTCTGCCACTCCTCACGCTTCTCCACCTTTTCGGCAGATATATTATCACCTCACATTATGACATAATAGGTAACAGTGGAACTGCCTATTGTTACATTCAACAGAACTGCCTACGGCGGCAGGCCAGACTGAATTTCTGTTTTATTTACAGTATATATAAATAGATAGATTTTTTTTTTGCAGTGATTGTAGGGCCATTTTCATGATTACTTTTGATTCCCATGATTTTTTTGACAAGCAAGCTAGAAGTCAGTGGAACAAAGTGGCTCGGCCAAATCCTTTGATATGAGTTTCATGGAGGAGCCTGCAAAATTCATGGCCATAGAGGCGCATAGTGCAGAATCAGAAAAACTAGAATTTTAGAAAATAAATAGTGAGCCATTCCTGGTGGAAAGATGCCTAGTCATTAGAAAGCATGAAACATGAAGTAACATGATACGTTTGTCAAGATGTATAGGATGTAGAGATCTCGAAAAGACTTTAAGCTAAGCTCATCTTCTACTCTTTAATCTTTAAAAATGTCTCTTCTGATTAAAATAAAGACTAAACCAAAGGCTAAAAGAATTCGCCTTAGAGTTAGTTTGTTGTGAGATCGGACGTTCAAATGACATTCAAACACAATGTTATAGACATCTGTACTTGGGAGACAAGGAAGGAAAAAAATGAGCATTGATCTCTAGATGGGAGGGGCAATCTCTCTCTCTCTCCTGCCAATCACTGTGCCACTAGCCAATTATTGGTGTCCGGGAGTTTACGTCTGCAAAAGCAGACATACGCGCCCTCTGCTTACTAGCTGTTGTATGATAGCTGGTGGGTGGGAACTGGCAGGTGACCCAACTGGAAAGATGTATGAAAAAAAATGCTAAAATGAAAGAACTTGGTCACTATGTAATAGTACCAATAGCTATAATATTTAGCTATTTCACACTCAAAGTCACAGGTGCAGGAAAAAAAAAATAGTGCAAGCGTGAACACTTGCCGTACAATTTGCCCTAAGTAAAATTCTGCAAGTCTAATGACAGAGGAACTGCTCTAATCCTGTATGTTGTTAGACTTTAGTCTGAATAGAATTACAATTCTGAGAATGATTTGCAGTCTGTTGTGGCAGACGGGCTGACACACCATCTAGAGTCCAGATAAATGTAAAAACTCTATAAAAAGTCTCAAATAAACCAACAGATTCCCGGCAGTTCAGATCCTCCACCAAAGCACTGCAGTAGGGTCCGTCTCCGTAAGTCCAGTCTTGTCACTTTTACAGAGTCCGCAGACTTTCAGAGCGCTGCTAATGCACCTCCACACCCATGTACTCAGAGTTCTCAGCGGCTGGGAGATGCCCGTTCAGCTTGGTCCCCGTTGGCAAGAAGTCCTGCTGGTAGTCGGGGTTGTCGATGCTGTTCTGCGCGATGTAGCCGTGGCCGTTCGGCTGCTTTTTGCTCATCTGGACGGAGGAAAAGAGCTGAGAGTGCGAGGTGTTTAGGTACTCAGGACCGGGGTTAGGAGGAGTGACAGTCTCTGGGTTTTTGAAGCAGTTCAGGTAATCTTCTTCGGTCTCGTCCAAGGCCGCGCGTGCAGGGTGCTGATAGATGGGGTTGGCCATGTCCGAGACAACATCCGTGCCATTCTGCTGGTTCATGTATTCTAGTCGGAGAAAAGACACCAAGAGAGTTTTAGTGTTTCAGGAAACTGAGTGTCACACCATCCAAGACATTTCATCTCCACACCAGCAGAGGTCGACATATCCTGAATACTTACTGTAGAACTTCTTATATTGGCAGATTAAATAAAGCAAGTTCAACCTTGAAGTAATTGCGAAGTCTTATCAGTGTCTTGTTTGTTTAAATTCTGAGCTTTATATCTTATAATTGTTATCACCAGGTTCTTGAACTTTGCCTTAAGGTTTGATTTCTCTTTGGATTTGCCATATGTCTGGACTATTTGGATACCCAGTGTTATGACCTTGGATTGTCTTGGGTTGTCTACTGTATTTGTTATTAAAAACTTCCAGCACATGGATTTCAAAGTCCTGTTCAATGGTAGTACTTAAATTTTCCACTCATCTAAATAAATCTGGAGCTCAAATAAAACGTTTAAATTTACATCAGACAGGAAAGAAAAATTACGATACATGAAAAAAATTTCTCAGAAGAAAAGTACTTCGATTTCAGGTCATTGGGGTTAATTAGTGGAACGCCAGTGATGTTTCAACATAAAGTAGGAGGCAGAAACTTAAAAAACTCCTAGTAAAAGAAATTCAAGCAATTTTGCTAGCAAGTTACTTAGCATTAGTGGCGGTCGAAGCATTAGGACGTAATGAGGAATAAGATAACTTGCATACATTTACTGTACATTGTTACTGTAAGTACATATTTCACATATTTATACTTTACTTCAGTAGTTTTATTAGAGGATACCTTTTACTTTTACTCCACTACAATATATCCTATGGCAAATATCTGTACTTTTTACTTCACTACATTTCGGAATGGCACTGCATTACATAACGACAGAAGTGCGTATTATTTAAAGTGAGATAGTATAATCAGCCACCTGAAACAAGAAGCAGAGTTGGTTGCAGACAACGAAGAAAAAAAATAAGGTCCAGAGTCGAGACACACAAAGAGCAATAGAGAGAGAGAAAAAGAGAGAGAGAGAGAGAGAGAGAGAGAGAGAGATTCTCTATAACAAAGGATACTGTGAAGTAACACAAGCTCAGAAATGTTGATACTTAAATAAATTGAGTATTTTTGCACTTTAACTCGAATATAAATGTGAAATGGAGGTCTTCTACTTTTACTTGAGTAACATTTATCTACTTTTACTCAAGTAGATGCTTTGTGTACTGTACTTTGCCCACCACTACACCATAACAGTGTAATTGTCCCTATTTTACCCTTGGAATGAAAGTTACACCATGTACACTTATGGTTTCTAAACTGTATATGATATGATGTTTGATATGAATACTGTAGAATTAAATAAAGAAATTACCTGTAGTCGTCTGAGTCAGTGAATTATCCTAAACGAGAGGCTTAAGCCGGATGTGATCTCCTTTTTAAAAATATTTGCTCATATAACATGATGGGAATGATCCTTCCTCAATAATCTCATGACAAGATCTGGGTTAATGTTCTCAGGAAATGGCTTTCATTTAGTGATTCATAGCACCATCACTAAACAAAAGCCATGACAGACACATTTTTAAAAAAAAATCTCATTATACATCCAAGCAGTCGGGATTTAAGGGCCTTGCTCGAGGGCCCAGCTGTGATCCTTAAATCAGAGGTCTAATGTCTTAACCACTAAGCTACCCCTGCCCTGATTACTCTTGGAAAAGAATTCAAGCATGACGTTTAACCCCCGTTTACCTGGGGCAGGCTGGAAATCTCCATCCAGGAAGCGTTCGGTGGGGTCCGGGATGTAGCGCAGCATGACGCTGTTCTCACGAACCGGCACCAGAGTCTGAGACAAACACAACAGTGTTACGCATTAGTACGCAAGTAGTGTAAAAAACTAGTGTTATGTAAGAGACTTTACAATAAGGACAAAGTTATTACATTTAAATAGAGCTCATAATTCCTGAGCGATAAAAGTCTCAAAGCATTTCATTAAACATCACTTTAAAATATATTTGTTTGAAATGTGAAGATCTTCATGTGAATGAATGAATGAATTCATTCTTTATGTATGAATAAATAAATAAATAAAAATGTTAAGAGCATCCAGCATGTTTCTACACATATTTATTAATCACAGATTTGAAACTGCCTTATTATAGTGGCAGGTATTTTTTAAACTTTTAAAATTATTTGCTGCTAGAATTGAAATGAGAAATTCCTTAAAATTTGGCAGAATTGTCAATCTTCCCATTAAATCAGATTCAATGTAAATCTAATGTAAAATTAGAGAAATTTGACCACGGTATAGGAGGTATCATGGTAGTCTGATGGTACCTGTATCATGGTATATACAGTACAGTAGTAATTGCTGATATAGTATATGTACTACACTTCGGTACATGGTTTTACCATGGTACATACTCTGGTACAACAGTATATATACTATAGTACTTGGTTTTACCATTTACCATAGTACGGTACCATGAAACATATTTACATATGATAATGGTAATATTTATCATGGTGTTTAGTACCATGGTACTTTTGACAGTACCATGCAACTTATTTGCTAATATAAAACATCTACTACACTATGGTAGATTGTTTTACCATGGTACATACTCTGGTACAACAGTGTATGTACTATACATATTACTATATAATACTTAATTCTACCATTTACCGTAGTATGGCATTATGCAACACATACCAGGATATTGACAAAAATATTTCTGATATGTTTACGTATGATAATAGTAATGTTTATCATGGTATATAGTACCATGGTACTTTTGACAGTATCATGATACTTCTTACATGTACTACTACTATGGTACATATTTTGGTACAAGTATATGTATTTTACTATGCATTTTATCATAGTACGGTACTATGGAACATGTACCAGGATACTGTCAAAAATACCGTATAGGGTATGTTTATGTACAATAATTGTAATATTTATCATGGTATATAGTACCATGGTATTTTTGACAGTATCATGATACTTTGCTGATATTGTACATATACTACACAATGATACATGATTCTACCATATGGTACTGTACATACTCTAGTACAATAGTATATGTACTATGTCTGAAGTACCACTGTACTATAGTGCATACAGTAGTAAAATTTCTTATGGGATATTTTTTTTACATAAGAAATTTTATTAAATAAAATGTTTACCACAGCAGGATTACGTCTCTCAAGTCAGATTGTGTTTCTACTCTTACCTCTAATACATATACCTAACCTGAAACACTAAATCTCCTCTCAGACGCAGTCTGAAAGTCTGCAGCCGCTGACTGATGAGGAATTCAAGGCAAAGCACTGCGAGCATCACTGTACACACAGCATGCGGCACAAAAAAGTCCACATTTGGATATGAAACAAAGGGCTCCTGGGCTTTTTTCGATATAAATCACTCACCCCGTTCCTGTTCTGGCACGACCCGATGCTGCTGTTCAGGCTCTGAAACAAGAATAAGGAACACGGTGTTGTTGACGATCACATGAAGACTTTACAACGTAACAGTGCTTAATGTTTTATTTTAATCAAAGTTCACCAATTCAGGTTGAAATGCAAAATAAATGCTGAATAACATGAGAAAGTCAGTTGTTTATTGTAGGGTTTATGTTTGGTCTTTTGGGTGAAGTACATTTGTTTGATTTTTTATTTTTCAGAGGGAATTAACGCTCAAAATTAAAAACGAAATTTCCCATGTATCAGGTTCTGTTTTTTTTTTTTCATTTGTGTACATGCATAATATAGTTTTGCATGAATAAATTTCTTTCCTTTTTTAAATGTTATTTTATTCTTTTATTTCTGTTTTTTATTTGTTTTCATGTATAATATATTTTTGCATGAATAAATGTCTTTCGTTTTTTAAATGTTTATTTTATTCTTTTATTTCAGTTGTTCCATCATTTTTTTTTTATATATTTTTTTTAATTTATCCTCTTACTTACGTTTTTGTGCAGTATATTTGTTTTTGGGGTCTGTTGTTTATACACACACATGCGCACACACACATGCACACACACACACACACACACGTATACTGTACATACTTACAGTATAGACTTAAGAGGGGGGGAAAAAAGGGGGAAAAAACTCTGCCTGTTCTTCACTTCTTGTTTTTCCCATCATAAAAATGTAAAAATCTAACTTTTCATATTCATATTATTATGTAATAATTGCCTTCTATGTTATGTTATAAAAATCTTGAAGGTATAATCAGACTAATCTCTAACACTACTAACAAATCTGATACTCACTATTTATCAGCTTGTGACAAAGTTATCGTTTAATAATCACAGTTATCTTTTTTTTTTTTTTGTAAACAACTAGGATTTTTTTAAAATAGATGTTTAATACCAGCGTTATGTTTCTGCAGACATAATCTATCGGATTTCATAAATTTTATTCAAATCCTATTTCCTGTGTCTTCGCACCAGTTCGTTCTTGTGCTTCTTGTCATTGTGAAATCTTATCAATGTGCTCGTCATGACTGAATACGGCATTTGGATTACAGCGAAGTCTGACGTACATTGGCTCTGGGCTCTTTGTTAGACGTTGAATAGCTCTGTCAACATTTCCTTTTCTTCTTGGCCAAGTCACGCTTGATGGATGACGAAAGACAAGATAATAACTCGTCTTTCGGGCTTAGCTCTGCTTTACATGCATGTTTTGAGCAGAAAAAAAAAAACTAAACAAAAAATAATAATAATTTCCTGTAAACTTTAAGAAATTAAAGTTAAACCACATTAAACTAAGCAAGGCAAGACAAACAGTCTTTTCAAAGAGCTGAAGGAACGAAACGAGCTGAATAGACGACCATGTGTGAAGACGAAATCCAGCCCATAAATGGCTAAAGCCTGAAGTCTGTGTTATATAAACCCCCACTTCTCACAGGGTCCCGTTTTCCCCCCTTCAGCCAAATGTTCCTGAACCAGAAGTTTTGCCTGCGAAGATAATCACAGTTGATAGGCTTGGAGTTGAGCGAACACTCCGCAATGGGCATGAAGCCAAAACACGCCGAGGCCATTTCTGTGATTCTTTCAGCGTGCACTTCTCATTAATCAGCGGGCACCTGGGAGGAAGCGGGGGAGCGGAGACGGCAGCACACGAGCGAACAGGAAACGGGCGGAAAAGTAAAGTTGGGCCAGAAGAAAGCAGGCCAGGTAGCAGATCTGCTTCTGCAACAGGGGCCCAAAGTAGGACAATCAGGCTGATGTGCGAGCACACAAATCCTGACAAAAACCACTAAATGAAGCTATATGTCAAGTACCGTAGTGCTTCCTATGAGAAGGGAGTCGCTTGCTACAGTATATATAAGCACTCAGTTACTAAGGTTATGCAATGTGGATCTTCTGGTTATGGTTACTGTAACACGCCTGTGACTCCTCTGACCCTCTTGAATAAAGTAGAATGTATTTCAACACTGTGTAAGCTAGCGATATTTGAATAGCTTATTAAAATGAAATTATGCACCTATGCTAATACTGTATGGCATGGAATATAAGTACTTTTTAAATATATTTTGATTGTGTTGTATTGACTTTTCTTGTATTTGGATGGAGTGGCTCTGTGGCACAAGAGTTAACTGACAATAAAGTACGTACAGTATATCATATTGTTAATGTCATATCATACTATATTGAACATAAAATATGCAGTAGTGTTAGCTTATTACTATAAGATATAGCAGTTGTTCCCAACCTAAGAAATGCCTAAATAGTATGATGTATTGGTAATTTATTGCTTACATTAACTATATTACTATAAACTATTGTATATTAGTTCTATATTACTATAAAATATGGTGTAGTAGTATTACTACATGTATAGTCTATTACAATTAAGTATGGCATATTAATACTCTTACAATAAAGTATGGGATATTAATACTCTATTACAATAAAGTATGGCATATTAATACTCTTACAATAAAGTATGGGATATTAATACTCTATTACAATAAAGTATGGGATATTAATACTCTATTACAATAAAGTATGGGATATTAATACTCTATTACAATAAAGTGTTTCATATTAATACTCTATTACAATAAAGTATGGGATATTAATACTCTATTACAATAAAGTATGGGATATTAATACTCTAT
>JAQQZS010000018.1:19190863-19210385 GCA_030068045.1 Platyallabes tihoni | reverse complement strand
AAACATACTTAAGTAAAAGTAAAATTACAGATTTTAAAAACTACTTTAAAAAGTAGAAGTACACAAAAAAAATCTACACCATTACAGTAATGCGGGTAAATGTAATTCATTACTTTCCACCTCTGCCGACAGTGCAAACCACTAAGCCACAGTGTCTCCATTAATTATTAGATATTAGATATTAAATCTTCCAGAATTTTGTGAAATGATTCATTATTCTTCTACAAAAACAATTTGCCATCAATTTTTTAAATTAAATAATTTCGTTTTACTTTTGTACACATTTTGTGTCATTTATAGTTAGATCCAATGCATGAATGCAGAACATCCATAAAACAAGTTAGTTCATATTATCACTTTTGTTATAGCAGCTATCAATATTCCTTAGAAAAGCATTCCACCATATCAACATCGATTCTGGGTTTTTACTTGTTAACTACCAGCACACTTTTTATTTCTTTAACTTTATGATCGAGTTATGTGTGAATCGCTACAGTATATACAGTATGTCATATCATGTACCATTCCATTTGAATTAGTTACTATGGAAACGCTATTCATGCATCACCTTTTGGACACAGGCCGTCACACTTCTTGCACTTTCTGACCCCGTCTTCTTCCACTTCATACGTTCCAGGACTGCACACTCGCACACATGCGCCATGGTCTGTGACCACATAGTTACCTGTAAATTATATATATATATAAAAAATACAAGAAAATTATAAGTTGTAGCTAAAATTAATACAAAATATGCATACAGTATATATATATGTATACACTATATATATATATATATATATATATATCTATACTGATGTTACTCAGAAACCAGGACAGCTTGGAAAATGAATGCAAGCTCACGGCCCAATGATTTAATGATTGTCTATGGTTGTAATCAATCAACCTTTAACTACTGTGATCTGATACACAGATCTGTGTGATGACAAGAGAGTTTCCCTTCCTTTCTTTTCTTCAGTTTCTCTTAAAGTATTGCATAACATCTAATCTCAAACTATGAAACGCAATAATATAGAAAGACCTTTGCACTAAGTGTTTTTTTTCTTTTCTTTAATTGCTATTTGTTTGAAATATTTTTTTTACAGTAATTCATGTAAGAATCAGTCACGCCAATAAAGCAACAATTTATCAACTGAATTGATAAATTTTTCTCACGTGTTAATTTAAAAATCACCAAAGCTATCAAAATGTACTATAACTGTTTATTTATAATATTTTATATTATGATATTATTTATAAGATTAATAATATTAAATATAATATTAATTAAAATATATAATTCTTTATAATTTTAAATTTATTTATTATTTATTTAATTATTTATAATATGCAATAGATTTTTGATTATTATAGAATTATCATAATATTATAACATAATATTTTCTCATCATTGTCATCGTCTATACCACTCAATCCTGTATACAGGGTCATGGGGGGGCCTGGAGCCTATCCCCGGAGACTTAGCGCACGAGGTGTTGTACACCCTGCACAGGGTGCCAGTGTCCATTGCAGCATAATAATTTCTTTACTAACCTAATCAAAGTCAGCTAGTTAGCTAAGCATTCAGGGTCATCGGCAAAAATTTTCAAAACTTTTCAAAAATTAACCAAAAGCAGCAATTCTTTTTTAAGTTTACATAATTTTTCGACTTTTTCTACAGGTATCATTCAATTGTCTATTACACTACCCAAAAAAGAAAAGTCAGTCAAAATTACTGTTTGTAAGTAAAGCTGCCCTATCAAATAAAACCAGCGTTTTCAAATTCAGTACACTTGGTTTTGGGTTGAAATGTCTATTTCAAGTTCTTTCAAACTATTTGACGCGATTCACTTCCACGAGGTGAGAATAAGGAATGTCTTAAGGACCTGCCAATGGTTCTGGGTTAAACCTGGTCCTCTAGTGTAAGTTGAATTGTTGCTACTTTGGTAGACAAGACAATGCATTCACTAGAGAATGGATATGATTGAGGACAACTTCGTGAAATTGAAGAAAACAAAAACAAGGTTGTGTTTAGTTGTAAATTTGTTAAAGTGGAATTTAAACTTATTTTTAATGAGCGCCCGAGTGATGCAACTGCTTAGGGTTGCGTTTTATTGTCCAGAGAATGCTCAGAATGAATTCTGTGGATGCTTTGCATGTCTGGGAGTCTGAGAGAGAATAATGGAGATTGTTTCTCACCTGTTTTTTTCGGATGGTGAGAGCTAATCATGTGACCAAAAATTTAGAGAAAATTGGGTTTAAAAAAATCCCATGACTGATTTGGTCATAGACACTATTGGCATGAATGTTGGGTTTCATTCGGCGTCTGGTTTGTGGTTTTTGAGTCGGACAACATGTTTTGGAAATTTTGTACTGGCTGAACCACTTTTCATTGGAATGTAATTAAAGTCATTAGAAAGAAGGTGTTGGACGGGGCAGCACAAACTAACACAAATGTGTTTACAAAAAGGAGTCAAATGAACTGGTCTTTTAAGTGAAATGTTAAAAATTAGTCTTGGTCTTTGGCAAAATTAGTGATTGGTCTTTGAGAAAAACAGCGATTAGTCTTTGGGAACAACGGTGATCAGTGATTGGTCTTTAGAAGCAATGTTGATTGGTGATTGGTCGTTTAAGAAAAATGTTGATCAGTGATTCGTCTTTGGAAAAATATTGATCAGTGATTGGTCTTTGGAAAAATGTTGATCAGTGATTGGTCTTTGGAAGCAATGTTGATCAGTGATTGGTCTTTGGAAAAGTGTTGCTCAGTGATTGGTCTTTGGAAAAGTGTTGATCAGTGATTGGTCTTTAGAAAAGTGTTGCTCAGTGATTGGTCTTTGGAAGCAATGTTGATCAGTGATTGGTCTTTGGAAAAGTGTTGATCAGTGATTGGTCTTTGAGAACAATGTTGATCAGTGATTGGTCTTTAAGTACAACAGTGATCAGTTATTGGACTTTGGGAACAATTGTGACAGACGATTGGTCAAAAAAAGATGATGAATAATTGGTCATTGGGAATAACCCCAATAAAAATTGGAAATAATCCTTGAGAATTGGCAATTGGGAAATCACTTATTGTTTTTTTGGGAACCATTGTGTTCAGTGATTAGACAATGAAAAAAAATAAATCAGCGACTGGTCACTGGGCACACTGGTTATCATTGATGGTTATTGGGAACGGAAGTGATCAGTGATTGATCAAAGGGAACAATGGCGATCAGTGATTGGTCATTGCTTACAATAGTGACCTTGTGTTGCTAAGGTAAATAAGAAGCTTCCAAATCTAGCAACAATAATGATATGTTTCCTAAATAAGATCATACGGTTCCGCTGACAATCTTCCGTCCTCATACTCTTCATAACTAAATCTATCTGACCGAATGAACCGAATCTTACGTGGACACTTCTTTACACACGTGGCCCCGAAGTTGTACTTCCCGTCCTTGTTAGGGGCCAGCTGGTGTTTGTTGGGGTCGTATTGCATAAGAGGAGGGCATGCATCTTTGCAAGTATCATCATCCTGGAAGTCCCTGCAGGCCTGCAACACACACACACACACACACACACACACACATACACACACACACACTTAGCTCTGATAACCGAGCATTTCCTTACTGCCCCAGAGATTACGCTTCCTCCAGCTGTGCTCAGAGCCGGAGGCGCTGCGATTGCTGGCCGATGTTTAATCACGAAACCACTAGATTCAGCCACAATGTACACACAGCAGTACAGACGTCTCAGTAGAGTGTATGCTGCTTCCAAACTCGAAGGTACAAAAAGCTTTTAAGAAACAGGGTCAACAATAAATAAGTGTTGGAGAATAGTAAGTAACCGTTTACATTACCAGCTTCAAACTGGATCCACTTTAACATGGTATTATTAGCTGTCGAACCAACCATGAATTATAAAAGTCTTTAATGTACAGTAGGTTATGTTCAGATCCAACATTGAAAAAACTGGTTGAGAAAACAAAAGAAATCTGGTTAAGCTTCGGAAGCAGATTCTCTGGAGATGGCCAATAAAATTTATAAAAAAACAGGCAGATAAAAAAACAACTCCTACAACTTTAACATTTTAATGACAGAAGATAAAATGCGACATGGAATTCCGTAGTGGTTTGACAGAGTTTAAGAAGGATTCTGCTTCTTCATCCGACTTTCAAAGGTCAGTCCAGCAACTAAACCTCACAGGGAGTCGTGATATAAACAGCACACGATGAGCAACGTAAATCCTGCATTTTCAACTACGCAGACAGTGAAGTGTTTTCTGAGTGCTTGTGAATGTTACCAGGCAGTCTGTAGGTCTCGGGCCGGTGCAGCCGGACGCGCAGTGCTCGTTGCAGCAGTCGCTGGGTTTGGGGCCTTTACATCTTCCAGAGCACTGCTCAGCACATGTCAGCTTTGTGACTGCAAACACACACACTCACAAAAATCAAGCACTTGCATTTAGAAAGAGAGACATTTAAAAACGAGGCAAAAGTTTGGACACCCCTTCTAGCACCATGGTCGTTCCTGATTTTTAGTTCTTGTAAAACAATACTGAAAAATCTGTAAATCCTTCATAACGCCTCTAATCGGAGGTGCTGGTTGTTAATTGGTTATTTCAGAAGCTAAATGAATGGAAGGTCTTCATGAGAGCCAGTTTCATCCTGGTGCTTGATGGGGTTTGCAAATGCACTTGACACAATACCGTTCTTGCAAGAACTTGTTCCAGAAACAGCCGACCTTCACGTCCTAAAATAACAACTGTTGTTTGTTGTGGTTGTTACTTAATTACATAATGCCTTATGTGTTATTTCATGATTTGGAAATCATTAGTATTGTTCTGAATTGTAGAAAAAAATTCAATCCAAACTCGTGTCCACACTTTTGACTGGTGCTGTATAAGTAGGTTGGATTAGGTTAAACATGTACAGGATGTCCCCGAAAGTCTCTCAAGTCTCTGTGCCAGGAACAGACCGAGGAGACTCACGTCCTGGCTGAACAAACTGAAAACTCTAAATCAAACACATTCCTTTGCGGCCGTATTTTTAGCCTGTGCTGACTTCTGGAAGTTGACTGACAATTATGAGACACTTTGTGTCGGTCTATCACATGAAATTGTGGTTGTAACGTGAGCAAATGTGAAAACGTTCAAGGGGTGAGAATACTTTTGCAAGGCACTGCAGATATCAGCAATTCAGAAACTCGTCGTTCAGACTTATGCATATTCATGAAATGAAGTGCAAGTTACAAGTGTCGAGGAAATTAAGCGACTCGGAAGTGGATTAGAGGTTCGTTTTGAAGGGCGGTGCCTGGACCCCTGACGATACCTCTAACAGCATCATTATCAGCAGGGAGTCAGTAGTTTACGTCCTGTATGGGAAGATTCCACCGTGATTTTTTACGGGTGATTCGGCAACGACGTCTATATTCAGGGGTCATTTAAACACATAAACGTGTTTCAATCTGCGTAGCATTTATGAGCCGTAAAACAGGAAACGCTTCATTTTATTATTTGACTCTGCTCTAATATTTACTACTTACAAGTCTGGCAGTTTGCAAGACCTGGACCCCAACACGAGCCATTGTAACAGCTTTTGTCACACTTTTTGCCTGTAAACAAACAACAACAACAAAAAAGGAAGTAAGAAGGAATTTTATATTTTAAAAAATCAGTGGAAAGACCAAGGGGACCAATATTGAACAATAAAGAAAGAGTGCTCACAGTTTGCTTTTGAGGTGTTCTGATGTTCGATTATTATAGGATTGCTCTTCAGGTGGACAATGTCGGCCCATTGGATGGTTTCCGCGTTACATAAGAGAGCATTGCTGTGAAACTTCACACCGCCACGGAGTATTTCTTAGGAGGAAGAATTCGCGTATTAAAAGGGATCTCAAAGGCACGCAAAAAAAAAAAATTAATACCACACAGTAATCTAAGTTGCACATTGATGAGATCAGTTTAAAATAGGACATTTTGGATCATTTTAGAAACTTGATTTCAGGAGTGTTTAATCTGTCACATTTCCGAAGAATGTTCCAAAAAAAAAAAAAAAAGTTGAAATATTGGCAATAATAACATTGATTTATGTATTTAAACATTTATTTATGTATTTGTAACTGGAAATGTTATATTATTACAGCGGATGTTTTTAAAACATCATTTTAAAATTTAAACTTTGAATGTGCAAAAAAATGCATAATTGAGAATAAAGCGCTGACAATGCATTAGATTATGGATAAATTACATTAAAAGTGTATAGATTATTTACAGTTATGTTAATTATAGTCTTTTTAACTATAAAAAGTTACAGTGTACAAAAACCCGAGCAGTAACTAGTAAACCTACTGTAGCACTTCGCACTGGGGGATGGTAACCAGGTTGTAAGTACTTCTTCAAAATGACCAAAGAAGAAACAAAAAATGGAGAGAAACTGCATTTAAACTCAAACATGCTGGTCATCAGCTGATCAAAAGTTCTGGTTTCGATCGTGGCAGGATTGCTGAGCTGCACAATCAAGAGTTCTCGCAACGCACCATTGCTGCCGGAGTTGGACGCAGTAAGACATTTTTTATTTCTTAAAAGATCCTAAGAGTTATTGGACAAAAAACTGGTGGCGTCAGGCTGTTCAAAGGCTGACCTTTGAAGTTTGAAGTTATCATATACAACCAGGTTTTGATCCACTAGTGCAAAATGCGAATACTTGGAATGTTTTCCCTAATCTTAAGATTTTATTCAAAAGTGTATACTGTATATATAAACAATTATAAGCATCAATACCTTTAATTAACCCACAATGTAATACTACATTCTGATTTCATTACAATGGTACACCATCACCACAATCTCATCATCCACCAATTTTCCCTATCCGTTTCATAAACCGGTTTTTGGAACATTTATGACCAGTACATGACTCATGACGTACCAGTGAGACTGTTGAGCGACAGGTACTTCACTCCTTTGCCTGTGCCCGGGTCATTATTTAACAGGACTGCCAAGGCAAATTCATTATCATACAGCGAATGGCCTCGGATGATGCGCAGGTTGTCCAGCGGGATTACTGGCGCTTGGCTCACAGCTATGAGAACATGGCCTCCGACTTCTTCAATGGTCTGAAGAAAAACAAAGAAATGTTGCTGACAATCCTACAGCTCAACAAAAGCAATGATGTCATCTATAGGCCATATATCAAGCAGTTTAATATTGCAAAGCATCCACAGTTAATCTATAGTTACAGTAAGTCTCAGGTGCTCTGTTGTGAGGCAAGTGTCATTTTACTTTTGTATTTTATTATTTTACTAGCGTTATAACCCGTTGAGACAGGACAAGATACTATTCTTGTGCTTAATGTCACATAGAAACCAGTAGAGACCATACTGTATTAAGAGACGCATCAACACCATGTAAGAACTTATGACCTCAAGGTTACCAGTACATTTCCTCTTTAAACGCTGAAATTCTCACAACCATATATTGTTCATGGGATCAATCTTCATTCCTATCTAAGGTGTGTGTGCACATGTGTGTGTGTGAGTGTGCGTGTGTGTGTGTGTAATTATAGATCCCAATAGGAGTGTTAGCTAAACATTAAGCTAGCTTGCCTGCTGAAGCTAAGATAAAAAACATAGGGAAACATATTCAGGCACTTAAAAAATTACATTCAAGCACTGATCTCTGGGGTCCAAGCATCTTTTGCAAATAGCATCACATATAGCCAGTTTTTGCCAAATTACACCTTCCATCTATCCATGTAGAAACCTCTGTAGTCCAACTTGGGGCCGTGGAGACCAATGGTGACCATTTTATTTATTCCCATTTTCATAACCATGGTCCTCCAGTCAACACTCAAACACTATGGCCAATTTGGGAACGCCAATCAGCATAATCTGTATGTCTTTGAACTGTGGGAGAAAAGCCACCAAGAACAGAGAGAACATGCAAACTCCATGCACAAAGACCCAAGGTGGGAATCGAACCAACGCCCTGGAGGTGCAAGGCGACAATGCTATCCACTAACACCACCATGCCCTCTAACTCTATTAAATACCTGATAATACTGATTGATTGATTGATTTTTATTTATAATCCAGTCATCATTGCTATACAGAACTGCCTTTTAAGTGTCACATCCACATTTGGAATGTCACAAGAACGAAACTTATGGCTGTCAGAAAACGCTACTCTCCGATGTTGTAAATATTACAAGATTGGTTTATGTGGAATATAACAAAATCAGACTTCGCTCTTCAAGCTGAAGTGTGTTTATTTCCAGGCAAAGTCAGACGATTTGTATAACCTCAAAAAGACAGCTTGTAAGAAATCCTCGTACCTTGAGAAAAGACAGATCATGGTGTGGCATGGTGTATGTGATTTCCAGGTTTTCCAGGATTATGGTGCAGTTGCTGTACATCTTCACCATGTTCTGGTAGTGATCGTCTACCGTGGTCAGCAGAGTCAGTCTGTTGTTCCCTCCCTGACACACTGAGAAGAGAAAAAGAGGACAAAAATCTAAGTTTGAAGTAATTATATGTCTAATAAATAAAATTCCAAAGAACGTTTTATAAAATGTGGTGGAATTCTGGAATATTCTAAGATGCTGTGGTTTTCTTGTTAACTTCATGTCTGTCGCCTTCTCGTGCCAAAAGCCTGCCCATTTCTTACCCAAATGTCACAGTTAGTTTGTTTCTTGCATGTTTTAATGATATATACATTTCTATTTTAATTATGAGCCTTGTGAGCTTTGTTATCCTGTTAGTTATCATGTTATCATACCAATATCACGTTCAAGCCAAACCGGAACTTTGATAAAATTGATGATAAAACAAAGATGATAAAATTTCTTGCGAACAGAAGCATAAAGGCGTTTGACATTTACAGAAGAGTTATTGCCACATCCCACGTACAGTCCTGACCACACTCCAAGCCATTTCCACACGTTCAGGAGATTAAAGTAGTTCCTGGGAGACCAGTGATTCAGACATGAAGCAGGCAGTCCAATCATGGCTCCGGCGTACTGAGAAAACTTTCTACCTTAATGATATCCAAGCACCAGTGAAGCGCTGAGATGAAGTGCATTAGTGTAGCACGGGATTATATTGAGAAATGAAGGGAGATTTTACGCTCTTCTGTTATTCTGCACAATGAAAAGTCCAGGTTTGACTGGTTTTCACACCCCTTATACTTTCCACCATAAATTGAAAATACGTAATAATGTTTTTGTTTTGTTTTTTGCAGTAGGACAGCACATTTCAAATTCTTCACCATTTTTTTCTTTCAATTGTAAAAGAAAATAAATAAATAAATAAATAAATAAATAACAGTTATTATATTACAGAAATATAATCATAGACTATACTGTATATATTTTACAGCTACAAGAAGCCTAGCAACAGATATCAAATAAAAATATATAATAATCAATACAATAATCATCTTGCAGGAACAGATTCTAAATGTCCTAGCATCTGGAACTGAGAATGATTAGATATGACGATAGCATTTAGTAAACATGATTTTATCTTTCTTCTCTGTAATCACTATGGTTTAAAGAGAACACAACTGATTCTGTAATACTGAAATGTCTCAACTTTTTGACGAATACAGAAACTCCTTCAGTTCATGGACATGGAGCCAGTGGGCGTATCTTTTACCAGAACTGCATGCCAGTGGAAAGCTTTAACCACACGCCAAAAGAAATAGCGCTTGTTCAGAGATTCGGCCTGTTTGGCGGATGTTCTCTTTCTCACACTCTTTCATACTTCGTGCACAGAAACTCCCTTTCTTTGACTGCAAGCAGAACAGTTTCGTGAGTTTGCACAGCGCACATACTCCCTGGTTTCTTGGACGTGAGCTTTCTTTAAAAATAAAAAAAAATACTGACTGACTGAATTTACTGGAATGAGATTTCATATCAGACATGGTTTCCTGATAGGTATCTGTTTCCTAAGACGTGTGTAAGCACATAGATTTCTTTGGAGATCCTATTAAAAATGCAGAGCGCAAAGTGGAGACGTAAAATCTGCTCATCTCGTACTTTAAGTTGGAAATAAATAGACATGTAATCAATTACAAAGCCAAGTAATGTGGAAAAGTCTGTCATATGAATTATGGTTAAGATTAGATTTTTGCAAATAATCATTAATCATGTTACTTGGTTTACAGTATGCGTCTGGATATTTAAGTTTGCTAAAATAGCGTACGGTGCAGGTGAGTATTTTCCAGTAACAGCATGTCCTATAGTGTTTTCCATCTCCATCAATCTAAGAGCCTTTGTGTCCACCTACGGACTGGGGAGACCAATGGTGACTATTGTATTTATTCCAATTTTTACGACCGTAGGAAGGACTTCTGATCAACATTCACACACTATGGGTAATTTGGGAATGTCAATTAGCCTAATCTGCACTGTCACTGTGGAAGGAAACCAGAGTAAACACTGCGCGAACATGCAAACCTCATGCACACAGACCCCAAGATGGGAATCGAACCCATGATCCTGGAAGTGCAAACCACTATTTGCCTTATACCACAGAATCTGACCCTTTAGTACATGATACAGTATAACTGTATAATTCCTCTAATCACTTATGAGATAGATAGATAGATAGATAGATAGATAGATGGATAGATGGATGGATGGATGGATGGATGGAGTCAAGATAAAATCCGGAAAAATTCCGTCCTACATTACAAAGTATTCTTTAATGTTATAACACAACCTAGGCCATGTTCATAACTCTAGCAAGCTTGTCGTTCGTTCACACTGTCTACATTGCATCATATTAGCTTTAGCAGTAATAGTTAGCGGCTAAGATTCTCTGCTCGCAAGCAAATGGTTAAATCCTATGCTTGTGTGAGGGCCATTTTGGTCTCTTGGCCAAGACTATTAAAGTTCAACCTTGTTATTAGATTTAGTTCTGCCTCAGTGGCAGACTTTTCATAAAATCACTGCGGCTAGTCACCAGCAATCAAACCTAGCTAAAATCCCAGTGGAACTGAAAATAACTTTTTCACAAAGTGTTCCTTTTCAAATTTTTGCTGTTGCTAGTGAGTCAAAAAAAAAAAAATGGGAAAAAGAAAAACATATTCTTCCTGGAAGACACTGTCTGGTTGGGTCACATTCCTCGACAAGTCAGTTCTTGACAACACATCCAGTAGCTGCTTATTAGCCGCTGAGATAGCAAGCTTTGCCCCACTGCAGAGCTCATCACTTATGTCAAGACGGTCATTTGTGGTTTTAAAATCATCTTTTGCTTCAGTATGAGTCCTGTGTTTTGGACGTGAAATTGTTATAAATTGTTTAAAGGAATAAAACTCATCATCTGGTTTGTCACAGAGCGCAATAGCAAAACTGGCTAACTAAGGTTTTTTTTTCCTTTGATGTCGTACACAATTGTTCATATATAATGAAGAAAGAAGAGGGATTTGCTCTTGTTTCTTTTTCAAACTCACACACACACACACACACACACACACACACACACAAAGCCAACAGAGGGGGAAAAAAGGAATGCAGGTAAATAAGAACAAAGAGTTCACTCCTCCCTCATGCCATCCTCTCTCGCATGCTAAAGAAACCCAAACAAGCCAGGCCCAAGCCAGGCCCAAGCCAGGCCCAAGCCAGGCCCAAGCCAGGCCCAAGCCAGGCCCAAGCCAGGCCCAAGCCAGGCGAACTGCAAGTGATTCAGTGATTTAATTACAGATGATCATTTCCTTGGCTTTGATGAAGCAACACATAACATGCAGCAATAAATCTAGAGAGTTGACGTAAATAATTAGACAGTCTCATATAAACGGAAGACAGCTGCAATAAATAAGGAATACAACACTCAGGAGGGCATAAAGTTACTATCAAAATGATTACTGTTACTCTTATAGTAATTATAAATGTTTTACTCCTCTTATACCACATCAACACTGGCATTATTTACTTTTTTATTCATATAAATATTCTGACACTGGAGACTCCTTCCACAATAAGCAAAACATCTCTTCACAGCTAACGTCGCCATATGTACTGTATGACCACCTTCTGACCAATTAGAACTGAGAATTTAACAGCGTTAAAGTTTACTGTATTATAATATCTATATACTGTATACTCTATAATTTTGTCTATATGTCTGTTCTGCCAGATTTTGACACAGCATCAACTCCAAAAATAAAGGAAAGAACGTTCAAGATGAATGGACAGATTATGTGAAATGTAAAAGATAGTGTATCATTAGATAATTATCTCGTGCAAGCATGGCTCACTAGAGAGGTTGTGTAAGACTGTTTTGACCAATATCCTGCTTTGACAGCAGCATCAGGGCGGATTCAGCTTAGGGCTATCTAGCTGAGATTAAAACGGTCTTGTACAGCTAGTAAGTTGAAGTTAAAAGTAAGACAAGCCTCAATTCGATATTGGCACACTTTGTTCACTTTCACTACAACAAAGCATACTGTGTGTTTTACAGCCGCCACTCGAATGATCTGTACATCTCCCATGCACAAGACGAGATAAAGTCCTAAACAGTGCTTCTTTTATTGCTTTGTTATCTAAGGAAGGTGATAAGAAGCTGTTCATTTCCTGTTTGCATGAAGGGTGCTCTTTTGGTGCACATGGTTTCGCACCCAGCTTGTCACAATGTATGTGCAAACAATCACTATAATAATAATAATAATAATAATAACAATAATTTTGACTTAACAAGAAAAAATCAACCAGGAGCAAAGCTGGCAAATTCTATGCAGCATAAAAAAAAAAAAAAAAACACTTGTTAAACGCAATGCCTCATGTGGCTGGACCAGAGCCAGTTCTAAGTGTGCTGTTATTTCCTTATGTAGCCTGTAATGGTGTCAATACAGCAAAGGTTACTTATATCACCTGAACATTCCATCAATAATAAAAAAAATAAATTAAAAAAAACAGGGATCATTGCATCACTTCCTGTATGCGCAGTAACCGTTTTGGCTGGAGGCCAGGGTGTTGCAGGTAAGGAGTGGCCAGCAGGAACAGGCAGAACTTTTATGCTACGTACAAGTTGTGACTGTTTATGTTATGTACACACACAAAATCTTTACACTGCCTGTTTTAAGTGTTGCCTTGTATTGGAAAGAATGAGTAGAGCTGTTAGTCACTTCCTCTGGCAAAAGCTTTTTTATATAATGTATACAATGATCAGGATTTGGCCTTTACAGAAAGCACATAAAGCAGCTTGTCTTAGACGCAGTGCTTTTATTGATTAGGATACCAAATTGCACTTTGATATCGGTTCTTTTAATAGATATTTCTAAACGGTTTGTCTATATAGTTTAAAGGAGCTCCTCAAGGCTCTATTCTTGGCCCTATATACATCAAGAAAAAAACATGCCAAGACATTAAAAAACAACAGGGGCAAGAATCAGAATTCATTCCAAACACATAACTGAGCAATCAAGCAATAAGCGCTTTAACCCCGATTGCCCTGACGGTGGCTTTTTGCATTCCTGGGAATCAGACAGCCTTTTGTTTTCTAATTCAGAAACGTAACCACAAAAATTACTATTTTAAACTACTGTATAAACACAAGAGAACTTGGAATTTTTCCAAATTGCTTCAAATCTATCACTGTGCTGTGATAGGCTTGTGTTTTTCTTTTACACAATACTGGTTTGCAGTGTTATAGAGTAGATAGATGATAGATGTTTAGTGATAACACAGTAATTAGATTCTTATGAAGATCCAGAAATGACACATGAACCTACTTAACAGATTAATTAGTCCTATGTACTTAATTAGGACTAATGAGGTGCGTTGACATGGACCCTATATATCGAGATAGATAGATAGATAGATAGATAGATAAATGGGCAAATGATAATTAAATAGTATATAACATTATTTAGAGAGGACTTTATTTGAGCAACACAACCTTTCCTTATCATCCACTGATCATATAGCAATTCATAAAAACACAAATACGCCACCTGATGCCATTCCTTGTTCCAATATGCGGTCGGATTACTCAACAGGGTTGTGTACACAGGGAATTACAAAAGATCTATCTAGAACTGGGTGTGAGCCGACTTCTTTTTGCTTTTGGTGTACACACACTGCTTAAAGTACGATCACAAGATCTTCTTCACTAAGAAGAAAGATACAAAACAATATGTATTGTTTTGAAGATTTAGATACAATTAGGAGATTTAATCATAAGCTAACATTGTTGTTTATCGGATCATTACCTGCAATGACATTAGCCATTTGCATTGATTAAACGAATTAGAGGAAAGCATATCCACGCTTATAAGGAAGAAGCAATGCTAATCAGTTTTCCCTTGTAATTAGAGTGCACAAACTTAATATCATTCTTCGGTTAAAATGGATATCAAAACAATCATTTAGTCGAGCATAAAAGCTGGGGAGGGAAAAAAAACCCTCTAATGTATCTGCCAGGCAATGTTTATATCCTTGAAGCCTACACATTGGATGAACAGAAAAGATCTCCTTCCAGACCCACGGATTTGAAATGGGGCCCAAATCTCAGAGGTCCACTATCAACTTAAGCATTTCCTCAAGGTTTCCTGTGCACCTAATCCACACATCCCTCTCCAGCTAAGATTTAATTGTTATATGTTCAAGGGGTGGGGATGGCCCATTCCTCTATATACAATAAAAGCAAAGACAGTTTTACACCACAATAAATAAATCCACATCTGAAAAGTGAGAGACGCTTGGTGTTTGATCTGTAAAACCTGTTACTGTGAAATGCATATGAGCAATATGAACAAATCCAGACCAAAACCCATTGGGGACAGGGTTTAAGGGTGTGCCAAATCAAGGAGGGGGATAGAAAGAGGGCTAAAGGATGTTACTCCCCTTCTATCATCCTCTTTAAAAAGGACAGAAAAGAAAAACGGGCTCTTCTAGCTTTTCAGGAAGTTCCCTATATGGGGAAAGAAACGCTCTTTGCTAGAAATGCAGATGCTGGTGGACCCCTGGGAGAATGGAGGAGTTTCAAGGTCTGGTCTGTGGAGGATGGTGTGTGTGTGTGTGTGTGTGAGCTAATCCAGATGCTGAGCAGCTACAGTAGAAGAACATAGAGTTTAATTTCATTCAAGGAATGTTAAATACATTAATGGTTAAAGCTACCTGAAAAATAATACAGCATGACCCCCTCCTACTTTAGCCTCTCAACTGGGTTTTCTTGACTAGATATATTGGAACACTGGCCTCAGTTTAAGGAGGTCCAGGATTAGATGGATTTTATCCGTTGTCATGAAAGAACTGACTTTTACATGACCTCAACCAAGTCATTCAGGGGTATTAAAAAAAAACATTTAAAAGAAAAACACATATGCACAACTCATAAAAAAGTAAATGCCTAAATGGAAAAGGACTTATTCCAATGTGGGGGTTCTGGAGCCTATGTCAGGGAGTTCAGGGGACAAAGCAGGGGATATCCTGGATAGGGTGCCATCCCATTACAAGATACAAGCACATACTCACACATTACAGGCAATTTGGGAACACCAATCAGTCCACCTTGCATGTCTTTGGATAGACCAGTAGATTAGTTCATCACTAATCCACCTATATATTGCTTTATGGAACTAGTACGAGACATAGCTTCATTATATCTTTTGACACGTAATTCATATCGAACCATACAATTAATAGAATGAACATCAGCATTTTGCTGTAGTCAGTAGAACAAGGAGAGGACGAGAAGCAATGCACACATTGTGTGAAATGTTACACCCCTAGTAATTAGGTGCAAAAGGGTGTGGAATCTCTTACCACAAATGCAGAGCAAACTAAATAAGTTAAGTTAAGCCTTTAATTGTTACATACTGTATACATTACTGCAGAGTGAAATTCTTTCTTCGCATATCCTAGCGTAAGTGGGGTCAGAGCGCAGGGTCAGGCATGATGCAGTGCCCCCCTGGAGCAGATAGTGTTAAGGGCCTCGCTCAAGGGCCCAACAGTGGCAACCTGGTGGAGCTGGGGCTTGAACCGCTGACCTTCCGATCAGTAACTCAGTGCCTTAGTTAGCCCTGTGAGCTGCCACTGCCTCAGTTGTAAAAATGATTTTACAAAAAAATACATTATATGAGGGGTGTTCAAATCAAACTGGGACTTCTGATTAAATTTCTCGTAAATAAAGGCGTAAAACCCGAATTATATTTACAGAAGATTTCAAGCACATTATGGTAGAAATTTAGATAGTTTTTACTCTCATAACCGTATTGTCTTATTCTGCACAATCAAAAGTCCCGGTTTGACATGAACGCCTCTTGTACATTCATAGGATTTGATTTTTGGCACAGTTTGATCGAAACTGTTTTCGGCTATACAGCCGTTTTGCTCTAAAGGTCAATGGATTCCTAACACTCCTTCGACCTTCCCTTCTTGTACTTAACCATCACCACAATCACGCTAATGCAAAAGGAAAGAAGATTTTCTCTCTTTTTTTTTTTTATCCTTTTCTCTAAATCTTTCCATGTTGGGAAAAAAGAAAATCAAACTCAAAACCGAAATCAAGACAAATGTTTATGTGCCTTGGAAAGTCCTTTCTAACAAGTCAGCGTACATCTCCAGTTACACTTTACTAAAGTTTGGCTGTGTTTATGCTGAAGCCCGGGGCTGGAATGCTGTTGAAAAAAGTTCCTTTTGAGCACGTAGAGAGGTAGCATGCACCAAGTATATAAGCGTTAACCTTTTGCACAGTTTATAAGAACATCTTTCTCTGCACGGGATGTCTCGGGCGACGTCTGATAAAAGAAACAGGAGCTTGTCCTAAATCCTAAAATGTCTGCGGTGCTGACAAAAAGTGCATTCAAGCCATTTCTATCCATTACCTTTTGAATTGCTAATGTGATCACTGGTGTCTGGGAAGCTTTAGAACGTATTCATGATGTCGAGAGAAACGCGCATCATGGGGGTAGTAAATGACCTCTTTATGTGTCTTTAACTAAGACATGGTATATCTTTGCATTGCTTTAAATGAGGCTTTGTGGAGTGCAACTTTGAATGAAAAAGCAGCCTTATTGTGCCATTCATATGAAAAAGATAGAGAGATGTCCTGTTTCTCAACAAACTAATGACAGCGTGCATTATTAGTATTATTGCTTTGGGATTGCATTTGTAAAGAGACATGGGGTTCTGTTCAGCATACTCGTATGAGACCTTACATTATGACGTTCATAGTACAGTAAAGCAATTTTGTAATTTCCCAAACAGTCAGTGGAGTCAGATGATAGTTAAGGCACACACAAGTGAAGTATGAAAAGGTCAGGTGTCCAGAGTGAAGATAAACGGTTTCTGCTATTCAATTACAGTACAAACCTTGAAAATGTATTATCTCCAATAGGAAAATTTTCTTATTTTTCCATCTCCATCTAGGAACCTCTGTAGTCCAACTAGGGACCATGGAGGCCAATGGCGACCATTGTATTTATTCCCATTTTTATGACCTCCGGTCACACATTAACACACTACGGGCAATTTAGCCGGATTTGCATATCTTTGGACTGTGGGAGGAAACCCACCAAGCAAGGAGAGAACATGCAAACTCTATGCACACAGACCCGAGGTGGGAATCGAACCCAGGCCCCGGAGGTGCAAGCCACTAAGCCATTGTGCCGCCATCTGTAGTTTTACATAAATGCATGCTATTCAAATGTACTTAATTAATTCTAATTAATTTCCCCATTCCGATCCTTATAATAAACATCCAATAAAGAACTTAACCTGTATCTGTATCCGATCTTATGCATTTTTTTTTTTTTTGCATGATTGACTTGATTGGATGAATGTTTGAATGAACTCAGCAGCGCATGGACGTCTTCTCCATCTAAAAACAGTCCCAAATTACTGGTCTACGCTTGTTGACGCTACACATAAAAAGGTTAAAGTCTGTAATAATCCTAGATCGCTAGAACACTCTGAGCTATTAGGCGTCCTAGCATGTCTGCTTCACAAATTTTCTCCTGGCTTCCAAATCAAGACAGTGAGTCAGTCGGTCTCACTGTAATTTCCCTCCTTAGGAAGACTTCGCAAACCCATTTTAGCCATTTCTTCCCCATAGAAATCTGACCACACCAATCTCCACCAGTCTCCTGGTCACACCGCGCTCACACTCATCTATCTCTCTTACAGGAAATAGAAGAGGCCACTACGAAGAGAGAGTGAGTGGGAAGCGGAGGCTGGGCTACTTTCCTGTTCACGACAAGCTCCTTATGCTACGACACAAGAAGGGGGATGGGAGGGGTGTGAACAGGAGGGGTGTATGGAAGTGGGGGGGGGGGGGGGGACGCAACCACAGCCTGGATAACCCACACATTTCACACATCATTCCAGCCGGAAAAAGGCAGCTGCTCGTCGAATCCCCGCATCATCACCCCACCGTCACACAAGACTTCATGTTCCCGAAGTTTTTCCCAGTCTCAGAACCAAGATCCAGAGGCAAGATTTACTGACCAAGTGGCACTGGCTTAAGCTTAGGTTTCTAGCACAGAAACGTGCACGCCAGTTGAGTTGACTCAGTGGAATGTCCTGAGTTAAATGGAGGAAATTAAAACTAGGTAATGGCCGGAGAATCAAGAACATCTGAATGTGCACTTTAGTTGTTGGTTAGGCTTAGCCTTCCAGCAGACCTCAAATTAACTTATGGTTGGGTATTTAAATTCAGAGGTTTAGCTGGGACTTTTACAAGGTACAGTAATTACTTTATTGGGATGGGAAACTACATGACATTGAGCAAGCTACAAAAAGTCACAGCTAATGTAACATTAAGCCACGTTTTATGAAATACACTCAGTCACTCATCGCTTTATCCTGTATACAGGGTCGTGGGGAGACTGGAGCCCATCCCAGGAGACTTAGGGCAAGAGGCGGGGTACACTCCGTGAACGGGTGGCGATCCATCACAGTGCACACACAAACGCGATCATTCACACACTCCGCAATCTGCATGTCTTTGGACTGTGGGAGGACACTGGACTTTATTTAATAATGCATGAACTTTATTCGGTTTGTTGAGATTTGTTTTAGAGAGGGAATTGTATGGATGAAATAAAAAAGAGAACCAGGAAGAAATCCATCAGGGAGAACATGGCGGGAATCTCTCAACCCTGGAGGTGCGAGGCAACCGTGCTAACCACTAAGCCGTCTAGCTTTTATGTGAAAACGAATAAAAACATCCAACTGTAAAAAAAAAAAAAAAAAAAAAAATGTCACACCCACTGGATCTCTATTGTCTCAATAAACTAAGATTCACAGGTCAATGTACATGTAGATAAAGTCCGTGTGGGTGGACGTATTTCTTATCCCACATACTTTCTCTTTCACTGAAATGACTTTTTAAGAGCTGAGTGCTGATACAGCAGAAATGCATATCTATCAGGTATCTCCTTAATCCTTCTTCTTTGTCTTTCGGTTGTTCCCTTTCAGGGGTCACCACAGCGAATCATCTGCCTCCATCTAACCCTATCCTCTGCATCCTCTTCTCGCACAACTTCATGTACTCTCTCACTGCATCCATAAATCTCCTCTTTGGTCTTCCTCTAGACC
>JAQQZS010000018.1:19087592-19098730 GCA_030068045.1 Platyallabes tihoni | reverse complement strand
CCATAATGCATTGCAAATTACAGCAATAAATTGTAAAATGGCAAAACAGTAAGTTTCTGTATAATTTTGCTGTAAAACATACAGCAATTTGTTACAGTGTAGGTTAGGACCCAATTTAAATTTTCACTATTGGGTATGTTTTTGCTTAGTGTCAGGGGTAGCTCAGTGGTCAATGCATTGGACTACCAATTGGAAGGTCCTAGGATCAGGCCAGTTGTGTATAGTTGTAACTCGGTGGTTAATGCATTGGACTACTAGTCCTAGGATCAAGCCCCAGCACCATCAAGTTGCCACTGTTCAGCCTTTGAGCAAAGGCCCTTAAGCCTCAACAATAAATATAGTGGTGGCATGTACGAGGGGCGGTCATAAAATTGTTATTATTGTTAAGAAAAAATAATGTAATGAAAATGAACGTTGGTTGTGAGCTTAGTCCTTCTCTACTGTACATATCCTCCATCCAAGGCGACACATTTCTCCAAACAGTGGAGGAGTTGGTGGAGTCCGTCATTGGAGAAGCCTGTAGACCCTTGAGCAAAAGTTCCACTTCAATAATCACCTTGTCATCGTCAAACTCCTGCCCAAAAGTGGTTTCTTCAAGTGATGGAAAAGGAAGAAGTAGGGAGGGACGGGTCAGAATTTCATCCCCCAAGTCATCCACAAGTTTCACCGCTTCATGAGCTGAATGGGCTGGCGCGTTGTCATGAAGAAGGCGCACTTAAATTTTTTCAACTGGATGCACCATTTTGGTTTTCACCCTCTAGTGGCATCGTGCGGAACTATACTGCAGGTTTTTTAAACAAGAAGAAATGTTCATGAACGTACAGTACTCATTTCTGGAGACATAATTTGGGCAAATATTTTCCGCTTTTTCATGCAATAATAAGAATTTTATGATGGCCCTTTGTAGCTCAAGCCCGAGTCCATGCTCGTTGTTCCTGTTTGTTTCTTTACACCATGATAAATAAATCTCTGCACGACATTCTGTCCTTATTTCAGTTTGTAAATTACAAAAGTCACAATGCTAACCGAAGACCAGCAAAATGACTCGAGGACATTTAAGGCAGATTGTGTTCACTGGTCAGAAAATCCTTGACTCCTTTCCAATACTTCACGCTGCGGTGAAGATATACTCAAGCATAAAATAACCTCCAGCAGTGACTTTAGCCTTCATAATTTCCTGAAGATTATTCTTTGAAGGGAAATGGAGGGTGTTCTCACCTCAATTTACACTTGCCTGGTTACAGCAGGCGATAACAGAAAAAGATTTATTCAAATCTGCTGCCTTTTTTTTTTTTTTTTTGGTAATTGACGCAAATGGAACGTAAATGAGGCCGAGGTCTGGCAGCTGTTGACGACTATTTAACGAGAGAGAGAGAGGGAGAGAAAGAGAGAGAATTGAATGAACGAGTTGAAGGAGATTTTCTGCTTTTTTCCTGTCTGTCAGCGAGAGATAAAGCCTTCGTGGTGCAAAGTTCAGCGAAGCTGCCACTTCCCAAAGTTCACTTTTGAGTTTTTAGAAATTGCTGGTTGAAAAAGAAAAAAAAAAAAACACTTTTCTGTTTGTTCTGTATTCAGGCAATCCATCATTTTAATAGGCCACTATGAATTGTGCGCAGGTACTTGGCCTTTTGTGCTGGTGTTTTTTTTTATTTTTATAATGGTTATGATAACGATTTGGAAATAAGAAACCAATCATTGGTCAGAAGCTAAAAAAAAAAAAAAGGAGCGAAAATCAATAATCTGTGCACCTGTTTTAATGCGAATGGGAATGTGTCATATCTAAGATGGAAGTGTTTTGAGTGACCTTATAACTGATCCTTCTTACATTAAGCTATTCCTTATGGACATGATTAGAAGCAGGTTATTTATTCCATTTAGTGCTTGTCGAGCGATGAATGATGATCATGGCTCAGTGTGTTAAGCCTCTGAGTTACTGATCGGAAGACGATGGAAGGTCGAGCCCCAGCTCCGCCCGATTGCTTCTGTTGGGCCCTTGAGTGAGACCCTTAACCCTGTCTGCACCAGGGGCGCCGTATAATGGCTGATGCTGAATTCTCACCCCAGCCTCCTAACAAAGCTGGGATATGCGCTGGGATAAAGAATTTCACCGTGCAGTAATGTACAGTATACATGACAAATAAAAGCTGGACTGAACTGAAATGGTGCAACCTTATCATACATTTTCATCATTTGATGTTCAAACAAAAAGCACTTAAACACAAAGTGCTTTAGGTTACAAGAAATCATGTGGCTTAATACTGAATCTCATAAGATCTTCAGCTTTTCCAAATATGAGATATGAAATTGATGTCATTACTTTACATTACATTACAGACATCAAATCCAAGTGCAAGACAGTAATGCACAGATCCCGGAATTGTTTCTTGGACGTTTAGTGTCAGATGAAACGTTTTTATATCACAGACTGGATGAATCTGACTGGTTAGAAGGTGTGAATATTTTTGTACAAAAAGCACACTTAGACAGTCTGTAACATGAACAATAGGTTATCATTAATGCCCTCTTTCTGATATGTTATTGTTTCCATGGAAACAGCTTATACGCAGCGACTCGTGTGGCAGACATGGCACGTAATCTAATAATGACTAATTTATGGTATTTGGCAGAAGCCCTTATCCTTACATAAAAGGGATTTTATGTGCTGAAAATCTAATTTAGGTCATCGATTCTAACAAGAAGTGTAGTCATAGCCATACTGTAGCATATAGTAGTGTAACATGTCTTGTTTTGTTTTTTTTCTTCAGTATAAAGAATGTGACCCCTAAGGTGGGCGCACGGGAGACTCACGAAGCCATCCGGAGGGCGTTCGACGTTTGGCAGAGCGTTACGCCGCTGAACTTCGAAGCTGTCCCCTACAGCGCGTTGGAGAGCGGCAAACGTGACGTAGACATCACTATTATCTTCGCATCCGGTTTCCACGGCGACAGTTCTCCATTTGATGGAGAAGGAGGCTTCTTGGCTCACGCATACTTCCCCGGCCCTGGGATAGGAGGCGATACGCATTTCGACTCTGATGAACCCTGGACCCTGGGCAACCCCAACCATGATGGTGAGAGAACGGCAGGTTAGGGGCTTTTTGTTGTTTGTTTGTGCAAGTCATTCCATTTCTCCCAATCAGTGTACTGTAGCAATCTGGATGACAATGTTAATTAGAACTCCCTATATTCGTTAATGGATGGAAGAAACTAGACGTTCTGAAACTAGGTGTCCACCTCTGCACGATAATGGCTAAAACTATGGAACTGACACTATACTGAATTATGAACTTCCCCTGCAAATTAATTGCATGATCTTCTGGGAGCAAACAAGCAAGCATGGATTGAGCAAGTGATGCTAGAGTACTGCAGACGTCTTTTTGTCTCTGTGTCCTGATAGATCCAGCAGGTTTAAAGAGTAAAGGACTTTATACTAAATATTGGTTGTTGTAGAGCAACTTTATTGCATATAATGAGACAATATTCTTATTATCTTGATTGAAATTAAAAAAAAAAAATGAGAATGGCATTAAAAACATTGAATTTTACTTTTGTCTCAATACTTTTGGCCACCACAGTATCTCTGATGTCAAACACAAGCAGTGACTTTTTTCACGCTTCTGATTGGTCAACATGGCATTACGAAACTTCTAATTGGGCAACATGGCTTTACGATTAGGGTTATATCACTACCACTACTTTGATACGCTTTAAAGCATGTTTACCAGGCCTTAGCCTTACAGTGTAACGTTATACAGAGTCGCTAACATTGCTACCAAAAATCAGGGACAAAAAAAAGAAGGCAATTTTAAAGACATGCTCAATACTGTATGAAAACAACAAACCAAGGTTTTGGTGCGATTACTATTTAATGATACAGTAATTAGGTCCTTTGTTTTATTTTACTAACGAATAGTCCAGACTATTGAAAAGCAAATGCAAATCCTTTACATCTAGCGTCCACCAGTTCCCTTCAGTGAATTTCCTTTTTGTTCCAATTTACATTTTATTCTTAAGTCTATTTCATTTTCTTTAACAGTAGAAATTTTATTATTTCGTTTATTAACAATTGGTTTTCGCACCTCTGCACATGGTTTTTGTTAACTTGGACAACCAGAATGTCTATGTGTGGCAGCATTATGTTCCCCAAGTTCCACCTTCCAATGATTCAAAGGAGGGTTTGTCCAGAAAATCTTGGAAATTGTGCTCACAACCCAAGTTTGAACTTTTTAAGCTAATCACTGCAATTTTACAAAATTGTTTATGTAAAAAAAGACATGATCTTAAAAAGCCATATACTGTATAGGACGTTTTGTTTGCATATAAAGGTGCAAACCATGAGAACCATTAGCTGATGAGAGTTACTTCTATCTCTTAGCTGCAGTAACCTGAAATCAAAAATAAGCTAACGTCAGATGCTAAAGATGTCTTGGATGATTGATTACATTATATGTTCAGCCATCCTGCTTACGTTTGTGGCCGTGTAACTGTTCTGTCTGTCTGACCGCGTGTGCTTGTGCTTCTGAGTGACTATACGTCTGGCGAATTTGTATGGCGAAATTGACAAGAGCGTGTTGTTGTTTGTAATGCACGTCCATTAGCCGAGAGGTAATCAGATTCTCATTGTGCCGTGAGCCATAATAACTAGTCTGGCTGGACGAAAAGGGCTTTTACGATGCTCCAGTGCCTGTGCTGAACATCTCTATCATGGCCATAATGGATAGTGACAACTAGGCTTCGTACTGCCGTCTGACTGAGAGGGAGATAAAGCTCTGACGTGCTCGCTCGCTTCGATACGGTTTTTATCGCCACATGGGGTTCACTTTAATGGACTTCTGAATGCTCTGTTAAAGGTTCTAACCAGCAATTTCTCAGCCAATCTTTACCTCTCTAGCCTAACACTTTCGATTCTGGTTAATGATTGTCCGTAAAATATTCAAATATAAATTGTGTAGCCAACCTCAATTCACAAATCATACATTATTATTTCTCATATACTGTACCTCAGCTTGATAATCTTCCATAATGCATGTCATATGGAAGGTTATTATAAACGAAATTATTAGATCATGTCAAATTATCCTAACAGTACAGTGGTACCTCAGCATACGAACACTCCGACTTTAAGAATTTTCTAGCCGAGCCGTTCAGCCATTCAAAACTTTTTGGCTTCAGTGGAAAGCCAAGCAAAGCTTACTTTTACTTAAAGTTTTGTGGGATTTTTTTTAATTTTGTGCAAGATTTAATGAAGACGTAGCACCATGGGTCCATTTTTAAAGCAGCCGGTGCCAAGGTAGAATCATAAATTAAGATAAAGTAAGATTTAATGTCCATTTGTTTTATATTTTACTTCAATTACATGTCTTCTCTAAATGTTTTTAATGTTTCTATTTCCAAAAATCTGATTATAGTGTTGGAAATTGGTAATATTGGTAATATTTTTGGGTGGCAGGAACGGATTATCTGCATTTACATTATTTCCTATGGGAATATGCGTTTCGCAATACAATTTTCACCTTAAGGACTCGCCACCGGAACGGATTAAATTCGTATAACACGGAGGCACTGTTTAATACTCTAATGTTCCCTTAATTCATTTGGACCTAGTGCTAACATTAGATACATATAGAAATGATTTTGATTGTGTAAAGCTGCTTTGCGACAATGACAATTGTTAAAAGCGCTATACAAATAAAATTTAATTGAACTGAATTTAATTGAAATGATGTCGTGACAGCAGCACCATGATGCAGTAGAACAAAATGCTTAATTTCGACACCAAGAAGCAAAATTTCTTTCTACACTTCCTACTTGTACACTTTCTTCTTTGCTTGTTTTGTATAAATAGCATCGTTATGCACAAATACAGTAGCTGTATCCTGATAATACTGAAATTGAAATTAAATATCTTTTTTTTCATCCATCCATAATTCATAAAAAGGTTTATCTCTGCTGTGCTTTTGTAAACATTACCATAATTTACTCTGTGTCTGTGTGTCTAAGTGTGTATTTCAGTGCGCTCATACAACTCAAATGTCCTTGCACGTTATCACAGGGAATGACTTGTTCTTGGTGGCCGTCCATGAGCTGGGCCACGCCCTGGGTCTGGAGCACTCCAACGACCCCACTGCGATAATGGCCCCCTTCTACCAGTACATGGATACAGAGAGTTTTAAACTGCCTCACGATGATCTACAAGGCATCCAGAAAATCTATGGTAAAAAATATATATATATTCATATTTATATATTACTGTATTTGTACTGTGCAAAAGTCTTGAGCCCCCATTAATTTCTTCATATTACATTCAATTAAATGATTAAACAAATGGGATCAATTTGTTTTACTGCGACAGGCTGCAAAGTGCCTATAGATAGAATTTAATGGAACAATTTTTTTTAATGTAACAACCTTAGCAGCAATCTTATTTCCCCTCTCCTTTGTTCCAACCACTCAGCATTCAGCATCACCAGTATACTAATCAGTATATATCAAACATAATTTAGATGTTTTTTTATGCCTGAATGATTCATAGGTCAACGTTCCTCGGAAACTGCTCAGGTCCAGGGACTGGACTAAAAATGAGAAACAAGAAAGTCTTTCAGGATGGCTGAAGAACTAGTCCTCAGGAATACATTAAAAAAAAATACAAGAAGTTTGGCTCTGTAGAAGCAAAATATGATGAAATGTGGGGGCTCAAGACTTTTGCACAGTATTGTACACTTTTTTTTTTTGTGAAGGCTTCGAACGCTAATCAAAATTAGAAAAGTTTTTTTTCTGTCACCTCTTGAGCTTCATTACACTATTTAGAGCTAACAATCAATTATACAATTGCAAATTTTAAGGGCCCAAAACACCAAGTGCAAATGGATATGATGAAATGGATTGTAAGAATTTGCCCAAGGGGCAGTAGTGCGGGAAAATTAATTTGACGTAAAGACAGAAAAAACCTCAAATGGCTATGCTATAAATTTCTTCCAACTTCTTGCTACAGTACATGACCGTACTGCATGTTGATAAATGCCAATCAGCCTTAAATTCCCAAGTGCATTAATTTATGGCACAGCTAATTTGTATTTAGCGTGCTCACAAACTCAATAAGCATCTAAGTGTGCCTGCCGTGCTCAATGTATTTCCTGAAATCCCTTGTGTACATGCTCGTGTGAGCAATTTTTTTGAATAAATCCCTGCATATCCTGATTAGTAAACGAGGCACGTGGTCGTTATCCATATCAGCGATTAGATATCCCAGGCAGACGAAGCTAATGAAGTTAAATGCATTCTCTTGATAATTCCAGGACCTCCAGATAAGAACCCTCAGCCAACCCGGTTGCTCACGACGGCGCCGCCTCCTCGTCTGCACCCTCCGTCTGACCCTCGGAAACACGACCGTCAGAGCCGTCCTCATCGGCCGCCGCAGAAATCCAAACCTTCCAACCCCAACTCCAAACCCAACATCTGCGACGGAGGCTTCAACACACTGGCCATCTTGCGCCAAGAGCTGTTCGTTTTTAAGGTAGACGGATCCCGCATCTTTTTACTTTTACTCCACTACATTCTACGACAATTATCTGTACTTATACTTAACTCCGTTTCTGTATGGCGTTGCATTTAATAAACACAGTCGTATTTGAAGCAGGAATTTTGCCTTCAGCGGACTATTATGCCTTATTGTGTGAGTTTCCTTTCCTTACATTCCTTTGACAGTACATGGAGGACTTCTACTTATACTTAAGTAATATTCGCCCTAGGGAATCTCTACTTTTACTCAAGTACAGGATTTATGTCATTTGCCCGCCTCTGATTAATATGCGGTATAATCGTTTTTCTCATTAGGATCAGTGGTTCTGGAGGGTGCGTGATAACTCAGTGGTGCCAGGATACCCCATGCAGATCAGCTACTTCTGGAAAGGGCTGCCCCCTAAGATCGACGCCGTCTATGAGAACAGCGAAGGAAAGTTCGTCTTCTTCAAAGGTGTGACCACATTTGCGTTCAAGAAACCTCCTTTGTTTTAATTAAGCTTCATTATATTAAACAAGGATAGCTTAATAGAACAGGTTGGAGATAAAAGAGCTCATTAATAATGCCAGAAGGTTGACGCGGGATTTGACACTGCAGCTCAGTGACATTTCAAGATTTTTGGATGTATACTAAAACAAGATGGGTTTTCTTTCTCTCGCTTTCTAAAGGCCATCGCTTCTGGGTGTTTAAGGACACCACTCTGCAGCCCACGTACCCTCAGGACATCTCGCTTTTCGGCAGTGGGATGCCTTCTCAGAACATAGAGACGGCTGTGTGGTGGGAGGACGTAGCCAAAACCTATTTTTTCAAAGGGGACAGGTGAGTCAAGCCTGCCGGCTATTTTCGACATGGTTACCGTTCCGCTTAAATAGCAAGGAAGACAAATCTGAGTCACTAATGCTTTAAAAGATGGTTGCCATAGCAAGGCTTCGAACGCCTTAGAACAACTCTCAACATGTTACTCATTTACTGGGGAGTTCTGACTCATGAAAAGGAATTATCAGAGGAAGCTTGCAAAACATTATTTAGGTCATCAATAAAATATCACATATTAGATTCATAAGATCAGATTCCCAAATCTCTCTTGAATCTGATAAGAGGTAGTACAGTATATTTTTATTCTGAAGAATCCTCTCTCTTTTGGACCAGGTACTGGAGGTACAACGAGGACATCCGGAGTATGGACCCTGGTTATCCCAAACCTATTACCATTTGGAAGGGCATCCCAGACTCTCCTCAGGGTGCCTTTGTGGACAAGGCTAATGGTGCGTCTTTTTTCTTTCACTCTTCGCACATTCAGTCCGTTGCTGAACCGAACTTGATACCTAGTAAATTTTGCACTCCTGGATAAAGTAGTTGCAATAATTTTGAAATCAAATTAACATTCATGCACTGGGCTAAATATTAAATCCAGATGTTATATCATAGACATCACCTCTACGGTGTTGTTTTGGAATTAAATCCAAGCCGAAAAATAAGTAGAAGTGTTTTCTTATTAAAATTAAAGAATGTTATTCATTACATAATGCTTTTCTGTAATATACAAGGGGTGTTCAAGTCAAACCGGGACTTTTGATTGTACAGAATAACAGAACACTGGTATTAGAGTAAATAAACTCCCTTTATTTCTTTATATAATCTCCTGCTACATTAATGCACTTCACAATCACAGCTTTTCACTATTGCTTGGATACCATCAAGGTAGAAAGTTTTCCTAGTACACCGGAGCCATGATTAGACTGACCCAGGAATCCCTATAATATCCCTAAAATGACATGTTTGACAAGTTATCCATTGAATTTCATGGATCGTCTGGGATTCTCATTCACTCACATATTTTATTGCAGCTAAGAGTCTCATCACCGTACTGTGGTTGAAGTCTTCAGGAAATGTCAATCAGTTTTACTCCTTCATCCACTAGAAATTCCACCACAAGCCCCAGTTTGACTTGAACAAACCCTTCGTAATTATATATCATCTCTTTTTTTTTTGTTATTAATTATTAGTCCGAGAATGAATAGTCATCAATATTAACACCTGAATTTCCTTGTGAAAAAACCACAGGCTTCACGTATTTCTACAAGGGAAAAGAGTACTGGAAGTTCAACAACCGGCGGCTGCGAGTAGAACCGGGGTATCCCAGGTCCATCCTGCGAGATTTCATGGGCTGCGACGGCATGCCCTCCGACCCCGACTGGGATTGGAGGCCGCCGCAGGACGACGAGCCGCCGCATTACGAGCATGACGACGTGGATATCGTGCGGAAACCCGAAGGAACGGGTGGCACCGAAAAGGCTGTGGCCATCGCCATACCCTGCGTACTAGCCCTATGCCTGATGGTCCTACTGCACACGGTGTTCCGGGTCAAGCGCAAGGACACCAAGCGGCACATACTGTACTGCAAGCGCTCCATGCAGGAATGGGTTTGAACATTCCGACTTCCCCGTTCCAAGACATGTAGGATGTACCATTGTGTCTTACCCGAGGAGTGGCGATGAACCTCTTTCTCTCATGGGAGGGAGGAGGAAAGGAATGGACAGCATGCCCACGTCCTACTTGTGGTGTCTTCTCTTCCCGGGAGCGCTGTGTCGTTATGTGTGTGTTTTGAGACTCGAGTCACAACTCGATAAAACAATGACTAAGGGACGGATTTTTTCAAATAAAAATACTTTATGTATTTCCGACTACTGATATCAGATGCACGTAAAGTGCGGACATCCTCCAGAATCTTTATGTTTTATGAACTGATACTCAAACCAAAACACTCTTGGTTTCCAAAGACATTTCTTCATGTTGAGTTTTTTTTTAAGCATTGAATCTCAAATTAACTGCATATACATTTTCAAGTTTTATCGTTCTATCATCAGCTTTTACGATTTCAAACTCTACCTGCAATATTTGGGGCGAACGCCTTAACCACATATCTACAATATTTCTTTTTTAGTGTGAATGTGTGAGTATGAGTGTATGATGCGTGTATGTATGATTGAAATGATGGATAATCTTGTAACTTACATCCGAGTGCAAAAGTTTGCTCACCCCTAGGGCCATTTTATAGGAATACAGTAGATATGAGAATTTCTGGTCCTGGTTTACTGAGATCCAAAACAATGAGGCTTATTTGCATTTCATAAATTAAAAAACGTAGTGCAAGATCAGATCTCACAAAGCTAAATGTCTGAATAATTTCATGTCTAATGTGGCACATTTGGAAATGTGGTGAGGAGTCGTTAAAAACAATTAGATTTTTATGTATGAACACAAAAGAATGTAGATATTAAAAAAGTTTTTTTAAAAAACAAAGCAAATATTTAATATGAAAAAAAACATTTCGTATTTTTGTCATTTTCAAGAAAGTTTGTTGTTTTATTTATTTGACAGATGCAATCTTTCATAGAGGCGTCGCTTTTTCTTTTATTGCTGGTTGCATTAAGGTGTTTGTTTGTTTTTATTAAGAAAACAAAAACAGTGTTTGATAAGACGTTCATGCTGGGAAAATAATTATTCTTTATTTTATATCTAAGTATTCTATGTTAATTTTTCTCAAATTCAAATTTTATTTGTCACATACACAGTCATACACAGTACGACATGCAGTGAAATGCTTATACGACCGCCAG
>JAQQZS010000018.1:18999640-19011977 GCA_030068045.1 Platyallabes tihoni | reverse complement strand
GTTGTGATGACGTGACGCTCAGCGTCAAAACAAAAAGCGCATGCGTGATACATGATACTCGGTACTCGTAAACCAAGGCTTGTTCGTTTTCCAAGTCAATCTTTATTAAAAATCTTTGCTCGTCTTGCGGAACACTCGTAAACCGTGTTTCTCGCAATCCGAGGTTTAACTGTATAATCAACTTTATGTATCGTAACACTGTCAGATACTTTAATTTTCCTCAATATGTAGATTACCTGGCCAAACACCTCCTCGTTAACAGTGAAGTTGAGATCCAGGACGTCTGTGATGTCATTGTCCTTCATCCACTGTAAGCTCTGGTGGAACTCCTCATCCAGGTACTCGAGATCACTCAGGTCAGTCGCTCTGAGCACAACAAGTACAGTAGTCCAGTGAGCACCATTAACTATAGACAATAATACCTTTGACTCAACATCTTGTCGGCTCGCACTTACAGTCTGAGCAGAGCTTTATAAAAGGGCCGGGTGAAGAAAGCATCCAGCAGGTACTGATGAATTAACGCTAGGCCCAAGATCCTGCCACTGAAACGGAACCTAAATACGAGCGTACACTTGTCAGGGTTTAGAAGATTCCTCAAACAGCAAGAGAAATATCCCAGTATAAAAGTGGCAAAAGCTACTGAAGATCTAATGTGCACATTGTTACTCACAATATGAGAGCCTGAGCTTAAATCAAAACATGTTTCATGCAGGTGTCTATTCCTCACCTCAATCATGGAATAATCTGAAGACGTGCTCACCATTCCAAATGATTCTCTACGAAGGCTGACATTGGGCTGATCTGCACTGTGTACGTGTCGTTGGCTGAGTACTCAAACAGGCCGTAATACGGGTTAAACAGTTCCTGAGAAAGCAGGAAGAAGAACTCTCGAGAAGGTCCGCTGTAATCCAGACTGGACAACGGAAAAAAGGACAAGAAAATAATGATGCAGATTGTGAAAATGGTCTTTGCTTAAGATGTGAAAATTAGGCATAATTACTGTACTTTGTTGTATTCGGTTTTCTACAGTATGTAGCATTAAAAATCACAGATAATTAAAGCTGCGGTATGTAACTTTTTAAACAAACATATTTTGCCAAATCCACTCCATCTGGCCAACTTTGCTCTATTATGTACAGAATGCCTGGCCAAAAAAGGTCACCACTTCAGAAGGGTCAAATTACTGGTTACAGCTGGGATAAGAAAGGTCCAACACATTATTAAAACCTGCAAGGAGTGCCCTGAATTTCATGAACAGAGATCACTTAAATGCTAAGTAAAGATGCATCTTAAAAAACTGACAGTAGAAATTGCAGCTATGTTTAATAGTGAAAGTAAGAGCATTTCCACACACACAATGTGACAAGACGTTTTTCAAGAAGATTGGGACTAAACAGCTGTGTATCCACACAGTAAGAAAACAGTATTTCACGCAGGACGTACCCTTCCTCGCCGACAAAGGTAATATAGAGTTTGTTCCTTTGAAGTTCTTTGCGTGAGTAAGCCATGACCTGGTTAAACGTGCCTTCCAGAAGATGATCTCTGCGCACTATTAGTCTGGAATAGACAACAATAAAGCCATAAGTTAATCATGTAACATATAAACTTATTAAGTTATATTATGTAGAATTTATTTTTTAATTATCTTGACTCACTTGATTTTCCCTGGCCCTTGTCCATATCCCTTGGCTTCTAATTTCCTGTAGAAGTTACGAAGTTTGGCCTCAAAGTCCCTGCGATATGGAGCTGGAGCACGAGCTCTCTGGGTACCTGTAAAGCCGATCAGTGAGAGAAGCTGTCACATGGAAAGTGTCTACAGCCTAAGATTTCCATGTCTTTAGCTAATCATATTAATCATCCCATAAAGGCAGGATTTAGTACGCACGTCTCTGTTTTCAGTACAGAAATACGTATTTGACATTGTGAGTCAACCCGAACCCACCTGGAGAATTTTGCGGCGAGGATCCTGGGGAGCAGCGTGGAGAGAAGGCGAAGCCGGAGTGAAACGTGGTGAGAGGAACGTAGGACATGATCTCTTCCTCAAACAAACTGCGCACAAATACAAAACTTTCAAACCAACCTGAACGACTCATGCATACAAAAAAAATGGGAAAAAAAACGTTTTGTGATTTATTAACAAGGACAAAATCCTTTTATTGTCCCAATTTCATGTGTGACATCATTGCTGCTGAGTTTCTAAGCTACATTATGACTTACCTTAACAGCATGACAAAGTCAGCATCACAGGACAGCTTTTCTAATCTGGGCGTGCCTTCTGTACGGATGTGGTGTACCTTTTCTCTGAAAGAATAAATAGATATATGTACACATACACTTTGAGCATGATTTTCCTATAGCCCCTCACTACAATGATGAGAAGGTCAGAGGTCAGGTCATACTTAAATGAGTGGTTCCTGGCCAGGCTCGGCTGCCTCTCTTGGAGCACCTCGAAGATGTTGGGTTGCCGTAGAAACGCCACAATCTTATCATTATATGCTGCGGCAAAAAAAAAAAAAAAAAAAAAGTTTTACTGCAAAAATGTATAAGTCAATATAGTCGAATGTGTCTAACGTGTCAAATGGTTATTGTATATAATATATAAGAATATTATATCGACTTCTAAATGTGAACAATTTTTACTACTTTCAAGCATTAGAATATCATGTTAGTAGATTTTTGTGCTTCTCTTTCTCTCTTTGCTTAACATTATGCTAGAAATACAAGGAAGTCTGGATCTCTTTGGAGCAAAATATGAAGAAATGTGGGTTTGCTGAAGACTTTTGCACAGTACTATATACAGTACCAGTCAAAACCTGTGGACACACTTTCTAATTCAATGTTTTTCGTTTTGTGATTTATTTTCTACATTCTAGAACCATACTGGAGATTACAAATCTATAGAATAACCCATAAGACATTAATAACAACAAGGACAGATGTGAAAATCAGTTGATCTGGAATAGTTCTTGCAAGAACAGTACAGAACAGTGCATTTGCAAAACCCATTGATGAACCTGTCTCTTATGAAGACCTTCCCAGGAAAGCAAGACCAAAACTGACCTCTGCTGCAGAGGAGAAGTTCATTTAGAGTCACCATCCTCAGAAATCACCAATTAACAACCAGCACCTCAGATTAGAGCCGTTATGAAGGATTTACAGAGCGTGTGAGTGTGTTTTTAAAGCCTGCTCCTTATTGCTCCACTCACCCAGCGGCACCGGCTCCTGCTGGCTTTGGTTTCGGATGGCGGCCACTAAGCTGTTCCCAGGCCTCGCTATCAGAGACACTCCACGGGTGCGCGACACGTCAGACGCCTGTTAAAGGACAAACAAACCCACTAACTGACTGAACATAATGTACAAAACAACTCGCCATTTCGCATTCATTCGCCAAGTCGATGATCAATATTAAGATCAAGTCATGAATTGTACTCCAAATATGCAGTGTTTATATGAGACTGTAAAAGGTAACATTACTCAAAGACACACACACACACACACACACACACACATACACACCTCTCCTGCGCTGTAGCTGCGCAGTCTCTGCAGGTGTTGCCGGTGAGTGAGGTGGTTGGGCAGCCTGCCGTTCTGCAGAGGGATTCTGGGGTCGATGAAGGTCGTGGCCCGGCTGTTGTGATCCACAAAGAATGACTGCAGAGTTGAGAAGAAAAGGAAAGAGAGAAAGAGACAGACGAATCGTTCAGCACTGCTGAAATTGTACTGAACGTCACATCGCATCAAATTGCAGATTTGTTCCACGCATACAGGAATTTGAATTTTTCTCTGGGCAAAACAGTGCTTTGCTTTGATGCTACCTTTCCCTGAGGATCGGTTTTAATCTCCCAGCCCCGGGGTAGCTCCATGTGCGAATCAGCAAAGCGGTTCAGGAAGGAGACGAGATCGCGGTTGTGCTGGTAGCGCTCGAAGTTCCGCGCGTCCCTCCTGATCTTCAGGATCATGTGCTTCAGACATGAGCTGTTAGTGAACATGCGGTACGCACCCTATCAGAAACAAAAAAACAAACAGTTTAGCTTTACAGATTATATAAAATAACCCAAGATCAAGATCTATTATCCATGATATTTTATTAAAAACAAGCTGATGTCCTGAAAGTCATTCCGTGTGTTTGTGTGTGTGTATGAACTCACATAGTTGGCATGGAGTACAGTGAAGAACTCGGGGTGTGTGATGAACTTGACAGCCGGACATTGGAGCAGCAGGGTGATCTTCTGACAGTGACTCGGAGAGCAGTGCGAGTCTCGCCTCGGTTCTGAGAGACAGAAAGATGAGCAGAGATGAAAGAGACAAGCTTATATCACTAAAAATAAACAAGAAGTTCTGCCATCAAACATAATGTTATTTCACTGTATGACTGTAGAGGTCGTCCCCGACTTACGAACATTCAAGTTACAAATCTCCACAGACATGAACATTCGTAGATGCGAACAAATCATGACATGATAAAAAATGTCTGTCCTGTAAAGATGTCCTGATGTCCTTGATGGTGAATAATCCAAATTTCACAGTCCAATACAGTGGAAAACAGCTTTAAGACAAGATGGCGTCCAGGATTCCCCTCGAGATTTAAAGGCGCAGAGACAACACTGCTACATTTGTGTAAGATTAATTTCCTTAGGCGCGGTTACATTTTTTGGCCACATGATGACAGTGTGGGGAATTGAGACAGATTCAGTCTAGTGGATTGGTATGCTTTACATTGTATATTCATGTCAAAGGCCTATAAGACTCACTTTATCGGACAAAATATGAAAAAAAAAATAAACGGAACGGAACTAGTTCGTAAGTCAGGGACTTCCTGTATTAACCACGTTAGCGATTACCGCTTGTCTGAGGTGGCGAGTCGGTCTCTGTACTGCCAGTCCTCTCTACTCGAGGGTTCCCTCCTTCCTCTTCCCTCCTCTCTGTGGCCATGGTCCTTTGGATGGTCTGATATCTGAAACAGTGAAGATACACATCATTAACTAGATGACTAAAGAAGGACAGATCTAAAGGTTTCTATTTACATAAATTGCTTTCTTAAAGAAACAGTTTGGCTCTTCCAGAGCCCTCTGCTGGCTGAGTGGTGAACTGCACTGGAAATGTCAGTCTGCCCTTTAACCAATACACAAATCGCTGAAAGTGTGTATACATTGTAAATTGCTGTTCAAAGTGAAAAATTTACTTTCGAGAAAAAAAAAAAAAAACACAATACAGCATCCATTGCATCACAATGCTGCAAATGACAATTTTTTACACTCTCTTTTAAATCATCTAATTATTCTAGTTCTAAAAGTGTTTTAATGTGCATTCTGTCAACGTTACACTCGCTGTAAAATTCTAATGAAGCAAAAAAAAAAAAAAAAAAGAAACAAATCAGCTTTAAAATAAAAAACATCTGGTTCTACATCTGGACTCTAAAGACTGAAAAAAAGAAAAAGTCATCTTTTCCCCAAAGGAAACTAATTTAACAAAAGCATCTGAAACTGAGAATCTGAGCATCAAGTTCTCTTCTCAGTTCTGAGAATATATGAATAAACACTAATACAAGACTGTAATCGCCCTAATCTGGCTTCGATATACAGTATAAGACCTTGTCATTAGCGGACTCGGGTTATTCGTCAATTTTCCAGAATCAGGCGTCCCACTCGCTGAATGTTCACGGGAACGACTGCAGTGAGATCGTCGTTCAAGGACGCACGATCTTCTGTAAAACGTTTGCAAAGTTCAGATCCTTTACTGTAGCTAAGAGTCTCATCACTGTAGTGCGCTTAAAGTCTTTGAGTTTACGCCTTCATTCAGGAGAAATTTCATCACAAGTCCGGTTTGATTTGATTTCGCTCTTATATGGACAGCATGCTGGTCGCATGATTGCATTCCTTCAAGAACAGCATGCATGATTACCCGGAATAATTTGCACTTGTGAATTGACCAATAGTTCCAGATCGCAGACTAACATGCATTTCAGGTCATATGGTTACACAAGAGGTCTCCGGTAGCCTTCAAATGACACCAACTGCTGGTGTCACCCGCTTTGATCGACAGTGCTTCGAGAGCGAGGCATTTTAGTTGATTTTGGAGCTCTATTTCAGATTAAAAAGACACTTGTGATATTACTGAAAAGTTCAATATGTCATATTAATCAATCGTTTCTCTGGGACGGAGACGTCATTCAATTTAATTTAATTTAATTTAATAAATATATCTATTTATTTGTCAAGTTAAGAATTGGATCGGATCAAATCGAATCATATCGCCAGTATCGTGAACCCGAACCAAAACCGTGATCGGGGTGTATCATGATATATCTTTACATGTTATGATATTTCCGTCCACCAGATAGTGGAAGAGAGCCTGCTTTGGAGTAACTGGCAAGATGTAATACAAAGGTGGAGGAGGAAAGGGAAGCAGCGCTCTGTACTATCACAGAGGACACAAATCCACGCCGCATGAGGCTGAATCAGAGAGAAATCAACGCAAAAGACAGCCCACACTGCTTTCACTTCTCCTTTGCAGGTCACTCCACACATCCTCAAACTGAAATACGATGCACTTTACAATGATGAGTCATCCACAGATGGACCACTGTGAATAATGGCCACAAAAAAACAGCTGAATCTTTCTTAAAATTCAGGAAAAAAAGGAAAAAAAACTGTTTTTTATGTGCTTTAACATAAGTGAGAAGAGGAACTGACTGCCTAAAAAGGCTAACGTGTCATTCCTTAATTTATCCTATTTTCTGTGGTATAAAAGGGGGGAAATAAAACGTAATTATTTTCCAAGAACAGCACAAAGCAAGTGTTTTATTCCTTACACAGCGTATGAAGGTGCTCACACACATAAACACACCTCCTGTTGAGCTGCTCCATTTGCTGGATGGATCCGGACCTGCGCAAGCCGTCAGGTGTCGCTGCTGAGGTTGGTCTTTGCCACGTCGTGGTACGGTTAATGTGGTCCACGTAGAACACGCGTCCATGACTGTCGATACGTGCCTCCCAGTCTGTATGCACACACACACACACACACACACACACACACAAACCAGAGAGAGTAAATTGTGTGACAGAGTAACACTGATAAGCAGGCGACGGAGTTGAAAAAGTGAGACAGAGGTAATCCTCACAGCTTTGCTCAACACGCTGGCTATGTGTGAAACAGAGATAAGCAGAAATCTGATAAAGTGTGTGTGAGTGTGTGTGTGTGTGTGTGTGTGTGTGTGTGTGCGTTAAAAATAGCCAGTGCCACTGAATACTCTAATAGTGCGTCTCAGTGTGTGAGATGTTCAGAAGGGGGCGCTCACTGGGAGGAAGGGGCTCGTCGATGGTGGGGTAGTGGTGGGGGTCCGGCCTCAGAGCAGGGAGCTGGCTCACTGGAGGGTGACTACATGGTAGAGGACACTCTCCTAGGCACACACACAGACATACAGCAAAAACAATATAATAAAAATACACTTTGCTTAGCACGTAGCTGTCTGACACCGGAGACTTCTTTCATAAGTGTTTACAAAAACATTACCACATCACCAACTGCACATTTCTCTTTGTTAAATAACAGAACATTTAGCCTTAGAGCACCGCAACCAGGTGTGCCTGCAATTAGGCTGTTACTATGGAAACCACAGAGTATTAAAATGAAAAAATTAATATATTAATTTTGTGATTCAAATTACTACCAGCATTACTGACAGAGCTGAACTGTTCTTAAATGAAGAAAGAAAGGATGGAAGGAAAGAAAGAAAGAAAAAAAAAAAAAAAACAAAAGAAAGAACAAGACTAAATGAATGAAAGAAAGAAAGAAAGAAAGAAAGGAAAAAGGACAGATGAAAGAATAACTGAAATAGAAAGAAAGAAATGTGATAAGAAAGAAAAAATAAACAGAACAAATAAAGAAAGAAAGAAAGAAAAAAACATAAAAAAGAAAAACCATAAGAAGAAAGACAGCAAGAACTAAAGAAACGGAAAATAAATGAATAAACAAACAAATTAATTAATTAATTAATTAATAAGAAAAAATAAAACCCAAAATAAAAAAGAAACAAAGAAAGAATAACTAAAAAGTAAGAAATAAAGTAAGAAAGAAAAAATAACTTAAAAAGTAGGAAAGAAAGATGATCAGATAGGAAAAAAAATAACAGAAAGAAGAAAAAAAAAGAAGAAACCAAAAGAAAAAAGAAAGAAAGAAAACAAAATAGAAAAACCATAAGAAAGAAACACAGAAAGAACAACAGAAAGCAAAAATAAATAATTAAGAAAGAAAGAAAGAAACAAAAAACTAAAGAAAAAAGAAAGAAAAAAAGAGAAAAGAACAAAAAAAGGGGGAAAGAATATAATACCAAAACAATAAAAATAAACAAACAAACAAACCAACAGAGAGAAAGTAAGAAAGAAAAACCCTCCGCTCAATCAGATGTGAAAATTTTGCATCAAACAGCAGATGAAACATTTGCCGTGTGGAGAGACGTGTTTTCACTCCAGCTCTTACATCAGTAACACGGTGATCAACACGCGGCTCATCTATTAAAGTTTAACACAACTCCTACTGGAAGATGCTACCGCTTATGTACAACATGTTGTAATGAAGTACGAATGATAAGAGGCTTATATAAATATCCGCAGTATGTCAGGAGCACTCATACTCACTCCTGCTGCTTGTTCCAGCTCCGGGGGAATCTCCATTACCCACAATGCCATGCGGACTTTGCACATGAGTGTCCGGCACTTCCTCCCACCTTGTTCCGTCCCTCGTTCGATTTCGTCCGCCCTGACAAGGCTCCACCTCTAATTCCAAGATGCCGTCCAGCCCGTCCATGTCGTCCTCGTCTTCCTGTGAGGAGAACACGCTGCTCTTGCCGTGTCGTGCGCTGTCCAAAGACGCTGCTCGCATTGCACCCGCACCCCTCGCCACCATGTGACTACAGCATGGCACTGGGCTAAGGTCAGCCTCGCCATCGCTCTCACCTGGAGACCGCTGGCCTCTGACTTGATCCTCGGATCCTATAACTTGTCCTTCCCCGTCTAGTATCTGGACGAGTTCAGAGAGGCGCTGGTGCGAGCGGCTGCGAGGTAGGGAACGACGCGGCCCGTTGGGAGTCAGCGGCTCTGGTGCTGCACCATCTTCATCTTGCTCCTCTTCCTCCTCTTCCTCTTCTTCTTCTTCTGTTTTAGTGCTTTCTGATTGGTTAGAGGGAAGACTGTGGAGAAGGTGGTGGAGTCGGATGTAGTGTGACCGTGGAGTCTCGGGTTCCTCGCACGTCGAGGCGATTACGGTCTCCAGCTCACAGACAGGTAGTGAACAAGGGCGATTTTTCCGCTTCGCTGCACCACGCAGTCGGAGTGGGTAACCTTCTTCTTCTTCCTGATCCTCATCCTCTGCTTGAGACCAACTCTCAGGAAAGACAGGTTCAGGTTCCGATCCCCCCACAGCATTCTCCATTTCTTCCAACACTACATCATGGGCCTCTGTTGCCCTTTCCATATTTTCTATATCATCGGGTTCCTCATGCATTATCTTTTGACTGCACCCTTCTCCTGCTCCAGGCTCTTCTTGCTCCATCTGCTCTAAAGCTGCCACTTCCTGTTCACCTTCTCCATCTTGCTCAGGCACCAGAGCCTCCCCCTGACACTGTCCATCTTGCTCAGGCACCAGGGCCTCCAGATGACTTCCTCCATCTTGCTCAGCTGCCAGGGCCTCTACCTCTTGCTCACCACTATCTCCAGGTACAGATTCTGCCTCCTGGACCCACTCGGTCTTCTCCGATTGCTGGATCTCTACATCCATGGGAACATATACTGAGGCTGTGTCTCCATCCAGAGGCAGATCAGGAGCAACCATGTCCAGACTCATGGTGTCCTCAGCTTGGACTGGAACACGTTCTCTGGTCTCCAGTTCCCCTGGTTCATGATGCTCACGTTCCTCAGGTTCCTCAGGCACTGTGGTACACTCAAGCTCTGTGCTGAGGGACATGTCCTCATCATCTACAAGATGAAGAGAGCACCAATTAAAAAAAAAAAAACATACTATATCAGATAATTCAGAGTAGAAGAAAATAAATAAATTAGGACAAACCTGGATGGATAGAGGAGGTTATCTCAAATCGGAACTGCAACTGACCACTGACATGCTCTGTTGGCAACCTTCGACCCAAAGAGTAGCTGACCACTCGGTCACTGTGGACAGAGAATAGATAAGAAATTCTGTTCATGTAGGTGTCCAGGACAGAAAAGATAAAGTCCAGAACATATCTTTAGGACTATACAATTCTAGCCACTCTCGATAAATATTATGCAAACCGCATATGAGTCAGATATACTTGAGGTTAGCAATACTAGCATGATGGAAAGTAGATATGTAGCAGCCATATTTAAGACATTTAAGCTTCTGCTACATTTGGATGATAGTGTTTCCACCTCATGGCTCCAGGATGCCCAGTCTCACCCTGAGCTCAAGTTACAGTATGTACAGCTTGTGTGTTGATACTGTATACATGTTCTCCCTATGTGGGTTTCCTTTGGGTTCTCTACTTTCCTCATACTTCCTAAAACAATGGCAGTACGTGGATATGAATAGTCGATGTGTGAATGTGCCTTGGCATGGTACCATGGGCTCCCATTCATCATCGATCCCTTGACCAAGATAAAGTGGGTACTGAAGATAAAGGAATGAAATATTGAATTAACTCCATTTGAAACCTGGGCCAAAGTGGAAACAAACCAAGAATTCCATTTTGGTTTTGGCAATTCCAAGTTCTTGTCAATATCAAGCCTGACAGACTGGCACCCAGTTTAAGATAAGTTCACTGCTATTGATCCATGGCATTCGGGGATGAGATGAAATTGGTACTGTACAGTATAATGATGAAACCAGGCCAAGCAATTAAAGTACTGTATATTAATTTAAAGCAAAATCAAATCATACATAGGCAACGTTATGTCAGATTACAGAATATTGTAAGACACAGAATATAAACGTGCAGAATTTACCCAATAGCATGCTTCTCCAGTAATCTCTGCACCGGCATGGACAGCTTGCCCAGGAAGCGCTTTATGATGGGTCTGCTCTTGGCAAATTTATCCTTTACCTCAATTTCTAGCACGTCCGTGGGTAGAGACACAAAATTGAACCTCTGTTGTTTGACAGAGAGACATAGGAAGAGAGAGGGAGAGAGCGAGAGAGAGAGGTGATAAAATCAGGACCAATTTAGTACTAATCAGAGTAACAGCTCTCAAACAATGTGAAGCAAACAGCGTAATGACTCCCCTAATGCTAGACCTGCAAAAACACAGAGGTAGCCTATATAAAATATGTATACTTATATAATATATAGAATAATATACAAAATAAAATAAGTGTATAATTTTAGATACCACAAGGGAAAAAATTTGTCTGAATACTCCTGCAGATAATGTCTTTTTTTAATAACAGTGTTTTCTCTTAATATATATACCGATCGGCCATAACATTATGGCCTAATATTAAGTGACCCCCTCTTCTGCAATTAAAACAGTGATGCACGGTGTGTTCTGACTCTTCTATGGGAACCAGCATTAACCTATTCAGCAATTTGAGCTATTGTAGCTCTTCTATTAGATCGGACTACGCGGGCCAGCCTTCATGCCCCATGCATCATTAAGCCTTGGCCACCCATGACCCTGTTTCCTTCCTTGGACCACTTTTGGTAGGTCCTGACCACTGCAGACAAGGACCATTCCACAAGAGATGTAGTTTTGAAGTTTCTGACCCAGTCGCCCAGGCATCATAATTTGGCCCTTTACAAAGGCTGGGCAGGGTAGACAGATCCAGTAGAAGAGCAAATGTAGCTTAAATAGCTGAAAAGGTTGAGCTAGTACCCATAGAAATGTGTCATATACTTTGACAGACATATGTAAAACTTAGTTAATGGCTACAAAAAAAAAATACATAAGCCATTTTGAACACAATTCAGGCATTACATTTCACAAAAAGTGTTACTGCCTTACAACAGAACAGAAATAAAAACTGGAATTTGGTCACATTGATTTATTAATTCAGGTAACATTAGTGTTAATTACCTTTAACTAAGTGTTCATTAGCGCTTTTAGTACATACAGTATACCATATTTGTTTAGCCAAATTCTACAGTAGGTACAAATACCTAAAAAACACTTTAGCTTGCTAACATACTGTAGCTAATTAATAGTAGATATATGCAGTAGCTACAGTAGCTAATAGTACCTGTAACAGCAGTAGTTATTCATTCATTCATCTTCTATACTGCTATATCCTTAATCAGGGTCGCGGGGGTCCTGGAGCCTATCCCAGGAGACTTTCGGGCACAAGGCAGGGTACACCCTGGACAGGGTGC
>JAQQZS010000018.1:18951887-18981530 GCA_030068045.1 Platyallabes tihoni | reverse complement strand
TGGGCTGATGGGAATTGTAGTTCCCGCTACCTCCCGTTCGCTCCATTTGCCTGAGCAAACTTTTCTCAGAAGACCTATCATTTTACCGTCATGCAACCACTATTATTGAAAAAAAATTTTATTGCGGTACGACGGTATTTACAATACCGTTACATCCCTATGAATGACCGATCATAAGAAACATGATAAAACACAAAAACCTCAGTTGTCATTGTCAGCTTCCTCTTCTACCAGTATTAGTTTGACTTTAGGAATTTATGACTCAATGATATCATAGTAGAGGTATGCACCGTTCAACCATCATGCATATTTTGAGTTTTGCAATGTTATTTCTCTGCTTCACCACAGTACTTTCACTACAATATCCCACATAGTTTCTTAAGTGTTCGAACAGCATCCAAATCACATATTTTATTTATTACTGCTGGAGTGACTGCAATACACATCCTTAACTAGGCTTCACCAAATTTCTAAAAACATTCTGAGTACAGTGAGCCACTTTGTTGCACAGGACGTATCTTCGCTTCACGGATCACATGACAGAAAGATGCAATTGGCTTGTGATGGTGCGTGCTTTTGCTTAAAACTCAGGTGGATATGTGTCATGCTTTGCTCAAAACTTTCAAGTTTAAAGCTTCTATACAGCGATATTCTAATCAAATGTTTTGTTATAGACAAGCTTGTGCGTCAAAGAATAAAAATTTGCCCAAATGACTAAAAGTCCCAAAGTGTCTCAAGTCGTGATCTGCTGTCAAGCTGTTCAAATGAACTGTTGCTTATAATGTGAACAACACAGATTTCATGTACTGCTTAAGATTTAAACTACTAGTAAAGAATCTTTCTATTGTTTTACTACTGAAACTGAGCAAGGTCAATCTAACAGCATGGATATGATTCCGTATTACTTGTGGAAGAAAAAAAAAGGACTACACGCAAACATCACTGTAAATGTACATCCGTTTTGTCCTACACTTCTTTATATCTCTCTTCCTTTTCCAGATGGTGATTCCCCCACATTACGCCGTACCACGCTGTAATCAACTGTGGGCGGTTTGTATGTACAAGGGTAATAGTGGCTCGATGAGCGCGCCTCACGATCACGGCAGGACCTGATAAATTAATTATGATAGTTCAGCATCCAGAAGCAGATTGAGTTAAGCCTCACTTAACACACTCCCATGTTTCCTGTCACAAGGGTTCATTACTCAGATATACATGGAGGAGAAGGGGAGCTGGCACATGGCCTGCTGGGAGTAAGTCAGTGGGGGTATTGAGGAATCTGCGCTGAGACTGAAAAAAGTGGTCCATCCTACTGTCATATCCTGAAATGCGTCAGGCACTGATGTCAAGGTGGGTCCAATAGTATGGTCAAAGAACCACTAAGTGTACTTCCTGATGAAATGGTAATCAGGTGGAACCGGACATGGCTCCTGATTGACTGGAATGAAATGTTGCACCATTAACACCCCCTGCTCCAGTCTCATCATCCTGAGGTAATCATCCATCGTGGTACTTGATGCACTGGAGCTTTATTGTTGCAGGCCTGTGTTTGAAGAAATTTCTAGAACTGTTTGCAGAGCGTCTCTACACATACCCTTGCTGAATAACCCCAGGTCATCTAATTCACCGTCTCTCTCTCTCTCGCTCTCTCTCTATATATTTTTTCTCTATCTTTCTGCTATTTCTCCATAGCTATTTCTCTTGGCCTTCTTTTCTTTCCCATAGTCTTTATTTCAGTAAAGAAAAGAAAGGTGCAGCGCCCTTTCCTTGTCAGCGTCTCCTCATTCCCTGCATGACTCATGACTCCATGCATATTTAAAGTGTGTATGAACAGAACGGTGAAACATCTCTCTCTTTCTCTGTCTCGCTCACTGACCTATAAAACGCTCACCTTCACTCACTCGGCGACCAAATCTATATCAAATCACTTTCAAGAGCATTCAACCTTCAAATCAGAGTCTTATTCAGGATTCACAGACTTTCTCTCAGCTCTTTCATTCAACTCTAAGAGGTGTCTCAATGCACATGGTGACATTTTAACCTTAGTACTGAAAACTACAGGCTTTGAAATATCTGAAATATACACATGCCTTAACCGTGCAGCAAGTTCGTAGAGTGGAAAAAACAAAACAAAAAAAAAGGCAATGACAAACGTGTTCAAACTATTTAAATACGTTCTATCCCATTTTTTCAGAAAGAATTCAAATTCTAATTTTATTTCTCACATACACAGACGTACACGGTATGATACGCGGTGAAGCGTTTTAACATCTGTCCATAACTTAAAAATTAAAAGAAAAATGGAGAATATGATATGAGGAAAGGAAATAAGGAATATGAAATAAGAATGAAAAAAATCTACAGAATAGAAAATATAGAAAACTTACTGTATGGCTGTAGGCTGTAAAATTTACATTATGTACAAGTAATAAAATTAGAATTGAAATGGAATTGAAATGAAAATGTCCAGCCATGAGCATAGAAGCATAATAGTGTGTGCAAATAAGAAGCTCCGCCCTCACGCTTAAGCACATGGTAAGAAATTTTTTGCATTTGGCTAGGAAGGTTTGAGCAAGGCTCGCAAGAATTCCTTATTTAATATGATCTGCGCAGAGTTTGAAAGTTGTTACACACTGGAGCAACTTATAGTCTCACAACTGACCCCTGATACAACTGGTAGGGTTTAACCCCAAATCAGCAAAGTGTACAAAAAAAAACAAAAGGGTAAAAAAAAATCGCACTTTGATTCAATTCAGTTCAAATGAATTTGATATTATTTATTAACCAAGTTGCTGCTGCAGGGCCCCTGAGCAAGGCCCTTAACCATGTATGCTCCAGAGGCACCGTATAACCTGACCCCAGCCTACTAATAAAGGAGAACAAAGAATTTCACTGTAATGCTGTAAAAAAAGTGTGTACTGTTGATTGTTTAAATTTCAATTCTCTTACAAAGCAATAATATTTTTTTCCGCCAAATTTGAACACTCCAGTCCAACAGGTGGCAGCAATGCACAAACCTATTTAAGCTCAAAAGAGGATAAAGAAATAAAGTCACAAAATGAGAATATTTTGCAAAGAATTCGTCCATTTAATGTTTGCAAATTTACCTAAATAATTTTGTGTGACTCAACGCATCAAATCGACTTACAAAAGACTTATTATTAATTTAATCGCACAGATCTAGTCGCTAATGTGAATGCTCTATGTTATTGACGTAGTACAGATGAATACTGCGATATTGCGAATGCGAATATGGCCAAAATAATTGAAAGTCAATCAAAATCATCTAAGCAATCCGTTTTTTAATTATTTTCTAAAAAAACTATCTGAGATACATGAAGCTCTAAAGCTTTACTCACCATTCATGACGATAGTAAATGGGATTTAGTCACACAATCTATTTATTACCTAACGACGCTACTCCTCCACCCCCCATATTGATCTCTATCCTGGCTCGGTGAGTAGGCAGGTGGTTATTTTAGCAGGAAGTGCAATGAGCAAACAAGACTCTCTCTCACTCTCTCTCTCCCTCCCCCATCACCTCCTTCTCGCTCCCTGTTCACCAAAATTAGCGCAGGATCAATAAACAGAGCATCCGCAAATCCTGGTCTGCGCCACCACCGCATCTCTCCTACCTTGACAACAAATACCGGAATGCAGGTGGAGCCGGACGATTAGGAACGACCTCTAGATGTTTCTCCAGCTTTGGTTTTGCTATAGCAAAAATACTATAAGATTGAGAAAAATACTCTAGCATGCATACAAAGTACTGTAGGGCAGAAAAAAGCAGGGCAGTTACAGTGTTATACTGGATGTCACATAGTTATAGTTATATACACATAGTTCTTAGTACTGATTTATTTAGTCACTAATTGCCCGAACAAGCTTGGGATCAATGAGAGGTCACTTATCTGGTCATGTGACCTTGCACAGATGCATATTTAAATTTGCTTATATGGTCAATATATGTACATGAACATATATATATATATATACCTTACCAATCAATAATCAATTAATTAATAAGTATTAACGTTATCTATGAGCAATGGTCTCCCACTGCATGATTTTTATCTTCAATGTCGGTTTCCTCTCCTTTCAACTTCTTCATCTGTCTGTGCACATTACTCTTATCGATGGTGTCATCTCCGTAATCATTCTGTAGCACAGTGGGAGACCATCAACTTCGACAAAGAGAATTTTCAAACAGGATTCTAGCATTTTCAACAATGGCGCAAATCCTTCCATTTGGATGTAGACTATACTGAATAGTACCTTTGTATAGAGGAAGAGTTAATTTACCAACATGTGCACTTATGCCAGGTAATAATAAAGCCATGCCCACTTTCGGTACAATCGACTCATGATTAATCATTAATATCCCTACTTTTTACCTTCAGGAGAGAGAAAAATTAAAACTGCTACAAAGTAATTGATAACACAGACGTTTTACTAAACGTAACTATATATGGAATAAATATGTCATACATTAAAATTATTAATGGAAAGTAATCAGCTTCGGCTTGAGAGCATCCATGTTTTGCATTACATCACACTTTAAAAGCATGGCGTGTCACGGTTTATACCTTTTATATACTGTATGCTATTGAGGAAAATTTGGAGAAGCCATTTCCGCCTGATGGATGTGATAGATCCTGCACCTACTGTATAGAGGTTACATAATAATTCATGGAAACAGGAATTAAGAATTGAGAATCCTTCCGATTAGCCTTATTAATGACCTAAAGCAAGTAAAACAAACTCCACAAAAAACATGGAATTAATGTGGATGTACAGTATGACATGGACAAATGATACCATCCATACAGTACATCTATCCATTGTCTATACCAATTACCGTCTCAGGGGGCCTGGAGCCCTTTCAAGGCACAATGCATGTCTTTGGACTGTGGGAGGAAACCGGCATACCCAGAGGAAACACGCTAATCACATAAAGAACATGCGAATATCACCTGAGATATAACTTGAACCCCCAACCCTGAAGGTACAAATTGACAGCGCTAACCACTAAGCCGTCACGTCTCCAAAATGTTACTATTCTGTTTGAAAATCAATTAGTTAAATATAGATCCAATTGATGGAAACTGATTGATTTGCACCTTTTTTCTTTACCTGCCTCCTTTTCATACTTCACAGCACTTCAATTTGGCAATCAGGAACCTACAAGAAGGGTCATTATTAAACCTGGCATGATTTTAAATAGCCCATAAAATCTCACTGTTATTCATTTAGTCCTGGTCTAGTGCCCAAATCCTACCCTCAAAAAATTTATTAAACACTAGCACACTGAACAAAATCTCTCTCTCTCTCTCCATTCACTGGATATGCACTGATTACACAGAACATCGAATGAAAGCATGACATCATCGGTATTCCTCAATTCCCAGCCATTGTTCAGCACCTTACAATACCGGAGAATACAAGCAGCAGCCTTATTAAATTTTCTTACGTGTTATGTATTTTAGCATTAAACCGTGCTATGGATATCAAGTGCCATTACTGATAGCGCTCACAACCCGGCTCAGGGTCGACACTAAAGGATCAAATTACACGCTTCAGTGCTCATGGGTTACATCGTCAACATGTACATCAGCGTACGGGCTTCTACATGCTGAGAAACATGAAGAAGAAATTATTAATTTTATGATGAAGAAGAAGATGTGACTACAAATAGCAAAATATGCTTAACGAGGTGTAGTAATAAGAAGAAATTGTAACGCACACACACACACACACACACACACACAAAGCAGAGTCGACTCGAGGACTAGGATGCTCAGACCCTAAGGCGAGAAATCATGTATCTTTGGTAGCCAGGGTAACCAGCTGGGAATCCTGGATTTTAAAAAAACAACAAAGCACTGGCTGAAACCATGCCCAAAAACCTTGTCCTAGAAAATCAGTTTCTAGAGGGTTCTTCAGGCAGGTTAGGGTTCTAAATGCGGCTGCTTTCTACACAGCTTTTGTTTAGAACAGCTTTTAAAAGGGAATCCCCATATTGTAAGGGTTCCCCCAGAATGACAAAACAAACTGAAACCTAAAATGTGACAATCAATTAGGTGTGTATTCCCCTAGTAGACCTAACCTAGGGATCTTTTAGGGTCATCTGTTTTTGGGTTCCCACAAAAAGACAAACCAAAGAACCATTTAGGATGCGCTATTCTTGATTTCCTTCTAAGAAACCCATTAAGAAAAGGCCTTGTTATTAAGTCTCGGTAGAAGAACAAACCAAAGAACCCTTTGCAAGCCAGTGTTTGTGGGTTCTCACCATGAGGTACACCTAAGAACATATTAAATCCAGTCTTGTTGGGTTTCCACAAAGAAACAAAACTAAGAACCTCTACAAATCCTCAAATAATGGGTTTCTGTAGAAAAACAAACTAAAGAACGCTTTGGGAACCTCTAACGCTATGTTCCCACAAAAGAGATGAACCTACTGTAAGAACCTTTTAATTTTGTTTGGTTTTACATTTATGTAATTCAACAGACACCTTTATCCAGAGCAACTAATATTTTCATCTCAACATATATCTGAGCATTTGAGGATTAAGGGCCTTGCTCAGGAGCCAACCAATCGCAACTTGGATATGGGGTTTAAACCTGGGACCGTCTGAGCAGTAGTCCAATGACTTAACCACTGAGCTACCCATGACATTAACAAGGAGACAAACCAAAAAATCCTTAAGAACCCTTTGGTTTTGACTTCCCACAAATAGACAACCAAAAGATCCCTTTGGAACACTCTATTCTATGTTTCCCCTACGAGAACACAGCAGAGACTCTTATACAAGACTCTATTGTTGAGTTCCCCATGAGAAAAAATCAAAGAACACTTTCAGATGATATGTTATTAGAGAAACAAACATAAGAATGTTTTAAGTTCCTCTGTTATTGATTTCACACAAAAAGACAGACTCCTTTAAAATGCTCTGTCTCTGCATCTTCTGTTTTTTGGTTGGCACAAAGTGCTCTATCAGAAAACCACTTTAGGATGCTCTGCTGTTGGAATAACTAACCTACAGTAAGTGCGTTTTTAGGTTCCTTTGTGTTGGGTTCCAACAAGGAGACAAACCTTAGAATGCTTTATGATGATCTGATTTTTTTTTAGAATTGAAATGGAATTGAAATGAAAATGTCCAGCCATGAGCATAGAAGCATAATAGTGTGTGCAAATAAGAAGCTCCGCCCTCACGCTTAAGCACATGGTAAGAAATTTTTTGCATTTGGCTAGGAAGGTTTGAGCAAGGCTCGCAAGAATTCCTTATTTAATATGATCTGCGCAGAGTTTGAAAGTTGTTACACACTGGAGCAACTTATAGTCTCACAACTGACCCCTGATACAACTGGTAGGGTTTAACCCCAAATCAGCAAAGTGTACAAAAAAAAACAAAAGGGTAAAAAAAAATCGCACTTTGATTCAATTCAGTTCAAATGAATTTGATATTATTTATTAACCAAGTTGCTGCTGCAGGGCCCCTGAGCAAGGCCCTTAACCATGTATGCTCCAGAGGCACCGTATAACCTGACCCCAGCCTACTAATAAAGGAGAACAAAGAATTTCACTGTAATGCTGTAAAAAAAGTGTGTACTGTTGATTGTTTAAATTTCAATTCTCTTACAAAGCAATAATATTTTTTTCCGCCAAATTTGAACACTCCAGTCCAACAGGTGGCAGCAATGCACAAACCTATTTAAGCTCAAAAGAGGATAAAGAAATAAAGTCACAAAATGAGAATATTTTGCAAAGAATTCGTCCATTTAATGTTTGCAAATTTACCTAAATAATTTTGTGTGACTCAACGCATCAAATCGACTTACAAAAGACTTATTATTAATTTAATCGCACAGATCTAGTCGCTAATGTGAATGCTCTATGTTATTGACGTAGTACAGATGAATACTGCGATATTGCGAATGCGAATATGGCCAAAATAATTGAAAGTCAATCAAAATCATCTAAGCAATCCGTTTTTTAATTATTTTCTAAAAAAACTATCTGAGATACATGAAGCTCTAAAGCTTTACTCACCATTCATGACGATAGTAAATGGGATTTAGTCACACAATCCAGTCTTGTTGGGTTTCCACAAAGAAACAAAACTAAGAACCTCTACAAATCCGATCTGATTTTGGGTTCCATTAGAAGAAAAACCAAAGAACGTCTTGGGATCCTCTATTGTCAGGTTCTTACAAAGACAACAATTAAAATGCTCTGCTGTAGGAAGAACAAAGCTACAGTAAGTGTGTTTTTACGTTCCTCTGTTGTTGGGTTCCTAAGAACCTAACAAAGACAACTGTCAAAATATCAAAAAACAAAAAACAAGCAGGATGCTCTGTTGCTGAAAGAACAAACCTAAGTGAGTTTTTAGGTTACTCTGTTGGAGACAAACATAAGAACCCTTTACAATTGTCTGATTTTGGGTTCCACTAGACGAACGAACCAAAAGAACGCCTTGGGATCCTCTGTTGTTGGAAGAACAAACCTACAGTAAGTATATTTTAGGTTCCTCTGGTGTTAGGTTCCTTCAAGGAGATAAACCTAAGAACGCTTTACGATGATCAGATTTTTTTTGTTCAGACACATTTTTGGGGTCAGACACGTGAACAAACCTAAGAACTTCTGTTATCAGGTTCTCACTGGACCACAAGCCACAAGAAGAAACTCTTGTTTTTTTTTTTGTTTTTTTACTTTCATGCACCCTAGACGTGCATTATGGGTATTCTATGCGTACTGGAGAGCATCATTTGGGGAATGAGCCTACAGTATTGCAGTGCATTGTGGGATCTCATGAGCACCCTGGATACACTGCAATTAGAATAAAATTAAAACACTATATAGTGGATAGGGCGCGGTTATGGACATAGGTTTGAAAAAAAAAACGCAAGCAACAAAGACAGGCTTCTTCCTGAACCGTATAATTAACATACTGTATGTTCTAGCAGGCCAAAATATTAGGTTACCTAAGAGCTTCGTGTATTGACAACGTCGTTTAGGCGTGTTTAGGATGCATCCAAGGAGAGATCCTTAATATTCTTTCTAATTGTGGTTTCGAATGCGGCCAAGGTGCGCTATAATGAAAGCTCTCTCCGCTCACTCACCTGAGTCAGTATCACCTGGCGGTGAATCATGCTCCGAGAGCAGAAAAGCTCCTCAGTCTCTGGAGGCCATGTTACTCCATTAAACTCTCAAACATCCCACAAAAGCGCCCCGATCAGCCCCGCGCTAGCCCCCGTGTGCTAATGTGCTGATGCAGGGATGCTCCAGCCTCCTCTCCCTGTTTCCTGGGTACCAGCGCTCCGCCACCAATAAGCGCTCCGGCCCTCCTCCCCGCCTCTACGCACCCCCACCCGGGTTGCCAGATTTGCACCGTTTTGCCCTGATTTTTGGTCCAAATATAAAGTACGTCATTCTTTAAAGATACACTACACATCAAAGATAAAGAATAGCAATAGATGTATCATTATTGTAACGGCTGAATGTTTAAACCGTTATTTACGCAGTTATTTCGGTTAAATCATTTTCTGATACATTTTGGGACATCTCATCAAAATAAATGTGCAAAAATGTATATATATATGAAAGTGTTCTTATTTGCAAAATTTTCTGAACTGGTTCTGAAAGACGGATTCAGTCACGTGACTATGGATGACAGGAACAGACATGCAAAAAATGGAAAAACAGGAAAAAATCATAATTAAAAAAAATATATATATACAATATACTGTATATAAGAACTAAATTACCATGTGTGTGTATATATATATATATATATATATATATACTCTCATGGTAGCTTAGGTCTTAGCACCATGGCCTTCCACCTCCACTTTCCGGGTTCGATTCAAACCTCGAGCATGTTCTCCCCGTGTTTGTTGGGTTTCCTCCGGGCACTCCGATTTCCTTGCGCAGTCCAAAGACATGCAAAGCAGTCTAATTGCCGTTCCCAAATTGCCTGTTGTGTGTGTGTGTGTGTGCCCTACAAAGGATTGGCACCTTGTCCAGGGTTTACCCCACCTTCTACATTCTAGAACTATACTGTTATTTTTTCAAAACTATGAAATAACACATAAAGCATTATGTAATTAAGTAACAACAGCTACCAGGTTAAAGAAAATTCTAGAAGATCCTGACTGATTATAAACCATGGAAACATGCCTAGGACAAACTCGTTTTCCATGATTATTTAAATTTCCTCTGCACCACAGTTCTAGGTTTCTAAACAGATCAACAGATCACAGCCTACCGTTTGTTAGACGCTTTTGACTGTGATAGTAAAATCTACAGTAGAGGTGAACCAGGGTTGGAAACTTGTGCTATAGAGATGTACACTATCAAAAGAAAATGGTTCTACTGTATTGTCGCTGGAGTGGTACCCTAATGGGTATACCATTGCGTACCTTTTACATAAAATAAAGCATTTACAAATTACACTGATTCACCTTCACCTTCAGTATATGGTTTCTTAGGTGCAAGGTAAGAACACACCCTAAATGGGACACCAGTCCATCCCAGGGCACTGTCATACACTCTCAAATGGCAATTTATAGTCAGCAAACTAGTCATCTTCTCTGGAAACCGGAAAACCTGAAGGAAAGCCAAAGAAAGTTTGTGTTGTTGACAACATGATTTTGTAAGCATTTATCCAAGCATTCTTGTTATTGATCACAGGGCAGTGATATGTTCATTAGTTTTTGATCCTGGGTCCAGATTGCATTCAATTTAGAGCCTGTTCTTCAGTCGATAACAAGACATCATACATACTGTATATTTAAAAACGGCACTTCTAACAGTGCCAGCTTGAATTTAGAACCATGTGTAGGCCAACATCTTAAATCATGAGCTACCGCCGCCTTTTCACATGACCTTCTGTTCCACCTACTTGCATGTTTTCTGGAAACCCAATATCCCATGAGAAAACCAACAATAACACCCGGAGAACAGTATTTGGAACTCCGCAAAGACAGTAACCTGAATTCATGACAGAACTGTGGATCCGGGACCTCATCAGCATCATCGCCGTGTCTCCTACACTGCACTCTATCAGGAAACCAAATAAGAACTGTTTTTTTTTTTTTTTTTTACATTTTGACATAAAAACAGTATGTTAACCCATAGTGGTTTTACAGATGTTTGGCCAACACCACACCAACGGATGTTGAAAACAAACCAATCTGGCCACTCACGATGACGCCACCTCACAAGCACGCGCGTAAACCGGTCTATGGTGGGTGACACAAGCAGTCAACAACACGTGATGAACATTAAGGTCGTGAAAGCTGTTTATCCTGGTTAAGCTGGTAAAGTTTATTACTGTTAACATTTAACATGAGGTTGTGGTCCAAACCTTGTAGGGTGACATTCCTAAGCTCTCTCTAAAACAGAAAATATCACTCCAAAATATGAATAACCCTCTCATAATATTTATATGCTTTTCATCTCATGTAGGCCGGATGTGTGCTAGATTGAAAATAACATCTTTAATTGTAAACAGGCTCTAGTGTATAGAACATTCTGTTAACCAGCGCCATCTGTAGGTATAGCCTAATTTAAACCTCTAATTTATCCACACAAATACTTTTATTTATGCTCCTACCATCATATCTAATAAACTTTCTTTAATTAAAAAAAACACTGGACTAAGAACTAGAAAACTTGACGGTACCACAGTTTGGGACAAAACCAATGTTGAAATATGCCCTTGTATTCAACTCATATGTCATTTATAATAATAATAATAATAATAATAATAATTATTATTATTATTATTATTATTATTATTATAACTTATTATAATATACTACAATTTTATCCATTTATGAAATATGTGAATCCAACAAGATAGCAACAAGATATTATTTTTACAAGACTTCTTTGCTAGCAATAATTGTCAAATGCACAACAGGGTTGATATCAACCGTGTTACCTATAACCCTAACCCAAACCCTATAACCACCATAGGTATATATGTACAGTATATATATAATGTTTCCCAGGATTGTCCCTACTTGTCCTTGAAGACATATTACATTTCCAAGAGACAAAATGACACTTTTCCCCCCTATAGCTAAATTTACACAGCTTCAAGAGGAGTTTGAGTCAAACCAGAAAAACAGAACACAGTTATGAGAGTAAGAACTCTCTTTCTTTCTCTATATAATCCCCTACTAGACTAATGCACTCGCCCCAGCATTTCACTAGAGGGTAGAAAGTTTTCTCAGTACGCTGGAGCCATGATCGGACTACCTGCTTCACATCTGAAACGCTGCCATCCCAAGAACACCTTTAACAGAACTAAATCAGGACTGTACAAGAGATGTGGCAATGAGCCTCAGATCATCATTCATGGATGTATGGCCTTATTTAAAATGTTTTCACCATTCAAATGTTTTACTGCTGCCTCATCACAGTTCTGTGTTTGAAGTCTTCTGTAAATGTCAATGAGTTTTATGCCTTCATCAAATTTCATCACAAGTCCCGGTTTGACTTGAACGCCCCTTGTGCTGTCTATTTTTTACATCTACAGTATTTTTCATTCCTATCACACAAGCCAACCAGTCCTGAGTGCCAATGACAGCAAAGACAACGTTCGTCAACAGCAATGTTCTAGCATGCGACAGGCCCTTACTCATGATGTACTGTATGTTCATAATCATTATTCTACCTTATCAACTTTTATGCATTGTTTTATCAATTAATCACGTTGATTAGTTGCTAATGATGTTAACTTTAATAACAGATGTGCGTTCATTCAATAATACAAAACATTGAAATGTGACATTTTGTTGGAAGAGGATGGTGGGAGTGCTGGGCCTGTCCCAGAGCAAATATTTTATTTTATTTATAGGAATTTTAAAAATGCATTACGTAAACCCTTCAATCGGAAGAGTCTGACTCGATCTGGCGTTTTCAACTTTTAATTAACAACAGCATTAGTCTACACAGCTGTTTAAGCACTAACACCCTTCTACATGTAAAAAAAAATAAATAAATAAAAAAAGTGTTTTCTTTCTGTAGTGCCATATTAGTGTGCAGTTTCCACTTACATAGATTATGAAAGCCACAGCATATTAAGGTGTTAACTGACGTAGAGTTTAGGGTGCCAACTTTCCACAACCTTAATACACATCAATATCACAGATTTATTCTACAGTATGTGTGACAGTGCAGATTCCCATAAGGAACCGTGGTGTGGTTTAGATGAATTCCCATTGATCTGGGTGAAAATTTACACATACTGTAAACATTTCAGTTAAACAAATATTAATAAAATGACATCAGTTAAGTGTTAAAGTCTTTGTTTTCCTACTTCAGGAAGGTGTGGTTAACAGATTGCTAGCTCTGCTTTTTTGCAGACACTAAATAACACTTCTTTAATCATAGGCCGAAGGTTTGCACTGCATATACAGTACATAGGTGTATATAATCAAAGTATACAAATATATACGTACAGTACCAGTCACAATTTTGGAAACACCGTCTAAATTCATGGTCTTTCCTGTTTTTTTTTTCTTTCTACACTGTCAGAATATGCAATAATCTCCCTTGAACAGTTGATATTGAGATGTGCCAGCTACTTACAGTATGCTCTGTAGAGCTTCATAACGCCTCTAATCTGAGGTGCTGTTTGTTATTTTGCGGCTGGTGACAACTCTAAATGAACTTCTCCTCCACAGCAGAGGTAAGTTTTGGTCTTGCTTTCCTGGGATGGTCTCTCTCTCTCTCTCTATATATATATATATATATATATACATATATATATATATATATAAACACGGTCATTTTATATACAACTTTAAATGTGTCTAAAAGTATACTAATACTAAAACTACTACTAATCATATCACAAAAGATTGTAAGGGTGCATAGGAATGCTGCTGAATTCAGAATTTAGAATTACTGTAGAATCAGGTTTATTGCCAAGCATTAGTATTTATTTATTTATTTAAGAATATAAATATGTACATACAGTATATTAAGGTCGAGGCAGCACGGGAATGTAGTGGTTAGTAATGTCACCTCTGGGTTCAATTCCCGTCTCGGGGTCTGTGTGCTTGGTGGGTTTCCTCCGGGTACTCCGGTTTCCTCCCATAGTCCAAAGATAGGCATTAGGCTAATCAGCGTTCCAAAATTGCCCAGAATGTGTAAATGCGCGTGTGGCTGTTGACCGGAGGTCGTACTGTACCACGGTCATAAAATAGGAATAAATACAATGGTAATCACCACTGGACTACCACAGAGGTTCGTAAATGCATGTATGGATCTTAAGGCTGAGGCAGTACAACAAGTTGCATTAATGTAGCACATTGCATTGGTGCATGTAATCTGGGCTTGAATTGTGAATTAAAGAGCTACTGATTATTTTTCTGTAACTGCAGCGGAAGTGGAAGTGGTAACAGGCTCTAGTAATATGTTATTGTACCTATAGCAAAAACTTACGCAAGACTTCAGTCTTACATGCATCACAGATATGGGAAAAATAATTCTTAACAAGTAATATCTGACCACATAACACTGATTATTTCACAGGAGCATGCCTCCAAGTTAAATCTAACCCTAAGTTTTTTTTCCAGACATTAGACAAAATCTTACTAGTCTGATGAACAGTAAATGACTAACAAAGACTCATTAATTAAATTCCATTTTTTTAATACAGTATATCAGTTGTTCAGGTTTTCAAGCATCAGCAATATAAAAAGAAATAAAAACAGCAATAATGAAATCTAAATATTTACATCTTATTTCTGTATAGTTAATTTCATGCTACAAAGACAGATTCTTGCTACATGTTTATAAGCTACTTAATATTCCTCATTTGCACAACAGCTAGAATTAACCACAAAAGAAAAGCATATTCACACGGACACAAAGATGTATCGAACACATATTGCTCAACTTCCTCATATTCTTTCCCTTCTGTCACATTGTCTGTTTTGAGTACTTTTCTGAAACACACAAATACCATACAAAATATTTTTGACAAACCAGAACCCAAGAAGAACCCCCCTCTATTCAGATGTTCAAACCCTCCCAATATTGAAATGTTCAGAAGTTTCCATTATATAGAAGTTTAAAGCCTCCCGATAATCAAACATTAAGTACCTCTCGATATACAGAAGTTCAGATGAGCAGAAGAATATTTTAATACACTGAAAATGCTTACATTCTTAAACTCTACAGTCTGCATCAGGCTTGAGCTGTATACAAAACTTTCAGAACCTTCCACTATGCAAAAACTCAAAATTTCAAAAAAATTCAGATTTAGATGTTAGGAACATCCCAGCATTCCTAAGTTTATAGCTTCCCAATATTCAGACATTCAGAAGTTCAGAACCTGTCAATAGTTACAGCTTCAAAACCTTTTAATGTTAAGTTCTAAGAAGAACCCAATAATAAGAAGTTCAGAACTTTATAAGGTCCAAGTATTCAGAAGTAAAAAAAAAAAAAAAAAAAACTTCCAATATTCTACTGTCAGAACAAGCATACAGTAATATTCATAAATTTAGCTCCATAAGTACAGTATTCAGAAGTTCAAAACTGGTAAATATTAAAGTCCTTCCTGTGTGAAGTTTCATCAGTTAGTAGTACTCAGTATTGGGACTCCTGAACGATGTGGTTTTGCTGCTTTGAGATGACAGAATGGTGATCTTCAAACACGGTACGTGCTTAGCTAGAAGTTTGAGGAAATGATTCTGGAATTTCTTTCCCACAAAGGTGTAGAACACGGGGCTGATGCAGCAGTATAGGTAAGCGATGTTACGTGTGACATATTCTGCATATTCCAGGTCATCGGCGCATGATCTGTCTCTGGAGGACAAGCGAAGCGCCTTGAGGAGGATGACCACGTTATAGGGTGTCCAGCAGATGAAAAATGTGAAGATGATGACGAAGATGAGCTTGACAGCCCTGCATTTTTCTTGTATGCGTGTGGAGACGATGCGAATGGTGATCCGGGCGTAGCAGTAGAACACCATCAACAGTGGAAGCAGGAAGAACAGCCCGAACTGCTGGTAGTAACCCATCAACTGCCATGATCGTATGGTCTTATACATGTAGCCACTCTCTTCACACACCCAGCCAGACATTTTATTCTCCCGTACGTTGTACAGGACCATGTCTTTAAGGCTAGCCAGGATACTGAGAAACCAGACGACGGAAGATGTGGTGAAGGCATACACCTTCCGACGGCTCTGGGCGGCCGTGATGGCGTGGACAACAGCCAGGTAGCGGTCAAAAGTCATGAGCGTGAGGAAGAGGATGGAACTGGAAAAGCCGATCGAGTACAAGCTTCCTACCAGCTTGCAAAGGAAAGGACCAAATATCCACTCGGTACGGTGGTAGACAGCCCAGAAAGGCAAGGTGCAGGCGAACAGGAGGTCCGAGACGACCAGGTTAAGCAGGAAGATGTTGGTGACCGTACTGAGCTTCTCATACTTGTAGATGATGCACAGAACCAGACTGTTTCCCAAAAGGCTCAGTAAAAAGTTCATGTAGTAGAATGTAGGAATGAACGTTGCGCCAAACCGGATCACTTCGGTCTTCTCGCACAACATCACCGTCTCATTGGTGATGACGTAACTGAGGTCTGCTGTGGTGTTTTCTTCATTGAAAAAATCATCGATATACAATTCTTCATCCTCCATGGCAAGTCTCCCTGCTACCTCAGAGTGATGAAAAATGAAACAACCTGCAGCCCCTCAGCTGTCCGATGTGTCAGAAATCAGGGTTTTTTTAGTTAGCACGGAGAAGCGTACACTGCCAAGATGTGATCCTTTCTGCAGCGAACACTCAACTGCGATGAGGTTTAACACATCACAAGAACTACTACCAGCACAGGCATCAGAAAGAGGAAGCGCACACACACACACACACACACACACATTTACTGGCAACTTTTACATCGGCTTCCTACCCGTCCCACTTTGAAAAAACTGTTTTACTTACTATATCTGTACACAGAAACTGGTAAATGTAAATCAATTACTAAGGAAACAAATATTGTTTAGGGATAAAAAAAAATTTATTCGATCATTATTATGTATAAATGGTTTAAATTAAATGTAAACAAGACAAGGAGTATGGAAATGACATACACATCAAAATCTAAATTAGCAGACATTCTTCAAACAAACAAACAAAAAAATTCACAACTTCAGTTAGAGAAGGACATAAATAGAACGTGTTGCTGATGAATCAGGTTTGAACTCAGGCTGAGGGGAAAAGCGCTGCTTGTACTATAAAATAGAAGCAGACTTTCAAGATGAATGTTCAAACATTTAAAAAAATGCAGTAGTTCCCCCCCACACACACTCACGTACGGACATGATCCATGAAACACAGAATAAGCTTCGTTCCTTCTTTTTTTTCTTTTCTTTTTTTTTTTCAAACCAAGATATATCCTGAGCAGTCGTAGATATCAGCCAACACTTTTATAATGAAACATTGTTCCAGTCTAGCTGTTGGACTACTTCGCGTCTAATACAGAGGTAGTGTTTCGAGATGCAGTGCAACACCTATGTCTATTTACAATAAAATGCAATTCACAAAAGCGAGCACCAATGTGGGTTTCAAGCAAATATGGTTTCAGGAGGACTACGTGGCCTGCGGCCGGGTGACTCAATACGAAACAATCGTATCTTAGTATCTTAGTGTTTGCTATTGTTTGTTGTCTTACATTTGTTTTCCAGATACGAGTTATTTTTTCTCATCACTACCAGTCAAAAGTTTAGACACACCTCCCAACTCCGTGGTCTTTCTGATTTGTGTTTCTTTCTATATTATAAAGCAACGCTTGAAGGCGTCCAAAATATGCAATAATGTTCTTTGAGATGTGTCTGCTACTTCTGCTCTGTAAAGTCTTCATAACGGCTCTAATCTGAGGTGCTGGTTGTTAATTGGTGATTTCTGAGGGTGGTGACTCTAAATGAACGTCTCCTCTGTAGCAGAGGTCAGTTTTGGTTTTGCTTTCCTGGCATGGTCTTCATGAAAGCCAATTTCATCATAGAGCTTGATGGGTTTTGCAAACGCATTTGACAATACTGTTGTTTTTGTTTTCTTGTTGTCACTTTATTTCTTAATGCTATATGTGTTATTTCATATTGTTATTCACATATTGTTCTAGAATGTAAGAAATAAATCTGTACTTGGATGTGTCCAAACTTTTGACTGGTTCTGTACATACTATATTACAAGCCTGGCACAAGGAAAACATCTGCATGCTGCTACATTACAGGATCATTATTCTAGCTTCATACCAAAATGAATACGCCTGACAAAGAATCTCAAGTACAAAACTGACAATTTTCAAACTCTTAGCCCTTTTATCTGGGCCCAATACAGAAGTTAATAACAAATAAATCGAAATCAAACACAATCCAGAACACTCAAGTCACCGTAGACAGTATGAGACTTGATTTGTCTGCTTGGGCTCAGGACCACGGAGCCCCGTAAAAGTCAATACGGAGTGTGGATCGATTAAGATCGCTAAAATCCGGGCCCTTTGATGAAGTGTCCTTGCTGGTCGGCGTAACCCATGTAGCATGAAGATGGATCACAAACACCGGCGACTCCTGGAGGACCTCGTTTCCCCGGGATACCAGGTGTGCCAGGTTTTCCTGTAGAACCTGCGGGGCCTGGGTATCCCTCTCCGTCTTGTCCACGAGGGCCTTGTAAACCTGGAAGTAAAAAATGTGTAGTTATTTACAGAGAGATTATAGATTATAGATTAAATCTACATTCGAGAACATACAGTAAGTGAAAATTTGTTGAACTGATAACTAACGTGGAAGTGGTAGCTCAAAGGTTACTGAGCTAACACAGAAGCCACAGCTTCACCACTTTGCCCCACCTTGGTGTGACCTTGAACAACCCGCTCTACTCCAGGTGTGCGGTATCATAGCTGAACCTGTGCTCTAACCCAAGTTTATATATTCCGAGATACAGGGATATGCAAAGAAAGAATTGTGTGCAGTGACAGTATGTACTGTGCAGTTATGTACAGTATATGTGACAAGAAAAGGTATAATTTAAAGTTATAATGTGGAAAGTTAATTTACTAGTATGTAGCAAGCAAGATCGGATATTGGTGTGTGTAGTAACAAAAAAGGAGAACCCCACACACATAAACACACTTCTGGTTCTGTTTTTCCCCAGTGCAAACAGATACATTTACAGTGTAGATAGCATAGTACCTGGCGGACCAGGTGGACCCGGGAGCCCATTGCGACTCTCTCCTTTGGCACCTTTCATACCCGTTGCTCCAATTTCACCTGTAGCGAGAGGATAAAATGGATGCAAAATTGATGCAAACCACAGAACTATTCAAAGAGTTTCTGTTTCATTTACAAAGATTGAAAGTACATGAATAGCAGCAGTTCCTCTCATCTCCCAATAAACAATGTGTCAACTGTTTGTTTAAAAAAAAGAAGAAAAAAAATATATATATATGCGGTTATAATTTGTTCTTGTTTTACCTTTCGGGCCCACGGGTCCTGTAGCCCCAGGTTGTCCCGGGTATCCCTGCGATCCAGGACTGCCGGGATAGCCTGGAGTTCCAGTTGGGCCTTTCGGTCCAGGTGGGCCTGGATCACCTGGGGGTCCCTTAATCGTCTCACAGTGTTGGCATGCTCTGGGGGACATCGCCTGAAGGAGCTGTGGCAGTTGATCTGTCGGGAAAGTTTAGTGTATGTGTATTGTTAATACATTGAGTGTTATAGCTAGGAGGGTTTATTAAGCAGCACATACATCATTGGTTAGTGTACAGTACATGGTACAGAGGCTAATTAAAAAAGTTTGTAAAAAGGAAAGTTTAAGCTAAAAAGTTCTGCAACATTAAAGGTAAATGTAATTGGCTATACGTATATTGTTATTCTATATTGTTATGGTTCTAAAAGAGATGTTTAAGTCAAACCTGGACTTTTGATTGTGCAGAATAACAGAACATTTATGAGAGTAAAATTTTCTCTATATAACCAATATAACTATATAACTAATGTCTGAAACGCCGGCCTCCCAGGAACTCCTTTAATGTCCCAAACATGTGGAAATGGCTTGGAGCGAGATCAGGACTGTACAGGGGATGCGGCAATAACTCCCAGACGTGTGTCTGTAATGTGTAAGTGGCGTTGGTGAATGATTGTGTGTACAGATCCTACAGACAGATGTATCTCTTCCGTAAGTTGGAGACAAATTACTGTGGATTTTCAAGAATCAGGCGTTACACTCGCTGAATGTTCACGGAAACGACTGCAGTGAGCTCAGAGCCGCCTCGGCAGGGATCGACATTCACAGGTGTGCAGCATTTTTTAAAACATTTGCACCGTTTAAATATTTTACTGCGGCTAAGAGTCTCATCAGTGTACTGTGCTTGAAGTCTTCTGTAAACGTCAATCTGTTCTTTTACGCCTATAGAAATTTCATAACAACTCGAAGCCCCTTGTGTTATTGTGAAGAATTATAACAGTTTTTTTTGTTGTTTGGCTTGAAACCTTAATATTCCAAAAAAAAAAATCTAATATCAACTGCATTTTGAATCGAGCCATATCCGCTCTAGCATGGATTATTTTCCTGCTAAGTGACAATCCTTACAAATTGAATTGCAGATTTAAGATTTAAAGAACAACAAAGAGGAACCGATCATGATAACTTCCTAAACTTTACACTGATTTGTGGTTTTTCAAATTTACTACCCCAACCGAAGGTTTCTGAAAAGAAATAATTTTGTAATAATTTACAAATCAAATTTGAGCTTAAGATGACACGAATACTCTTTATGAACTATAACATATACGAAAGATACAGTGATGTGCTGAAGCATTTGGATTGAGCAACTGTGTCTGTTAAACAGACTTATGGCTTTGCTCTAAAATAGAGAATTGAAAGCGAAGCTGCCTCTTCCACATCTACAGATGTTTCCAGCTTGCAGCAAACCCACAGTGCCAATCTTTCCAACTCTAACAATGTGCACAGTCACACAAGCACACACAGCGAGGCATTCACCTAACAATATATACTGTAAACCGAGTTAGGACTGGATTGTGTTGGGTTTTAGTGTGGAAATATGTTGGTGTGTGTAATAACACACAGGGTGTCACAGGAACACACAGGGTGTCACGATCCCTTGACCACATTGACCACTCGAGCTTAGAATCTTGAAATCTGTTTATTGTTTCTAGATTTTAAAAAGCACTTACTCTGCAACACCGATGCACAAATCTTCATCAAGTGTTCTTCTGAAGGCGGCTTCCCCTGAAACACAGATCAATGGTTTATTATATACAGCATTTACGACCTCTTAGGATTATGAAAAATCATTTATTAATAACACAATTTAGACTAAGGCATGTCGATATTAATTATTCTTTATTCATCTTGAGTAACCGTTTTATGCTGGTAAGGATTGTAGAGCCTATTCCAGGATATGCACGAAGCAAGAATACAGGCTGGATAGACCTCCTGTCCATCACAGGACACCATACACACACTGAATCACACACACTTTCACAACTAATGGCAATTTAGGGTTTAGGAAACCAGTGAACGGAGAGGAAACCCATACAGATATGGAGGAAACATGCATAGCCGAGGAACCTGGAGCTGTGAGGCTGCAACACTCCAACACTTTTGCCTATTGGTGTTAATATTGATGTTTTTTTTAAATAATATCACTATCACAAATATGGTCAAATCATATGTTTATTACTTAGCCTACTGGCCAAGCAAAAGCTTCACTGTTCTGCCCAGTCCTAATATTATATAGATTCAGGAGAAAATGACTGTATGGCCACAGTCTTGGAAATACGTCATTTCATTTTATACTTTTTTTGATTTGTAGATAAATCATAAAACAAGAGGCATGTTTTCCCTTTTTTTCCAGTGCAAAATTTTGCACTGAGCTGTAATGGCATTTCCTCAAAAAGGTTGGGTATCGCTTCTTTATTTTTATTAACCAAGATATTCTTGTACTTGTAGCCTTACGCACATCGAGTTTTTATTTTTGTCTGCTCTTCCTGAAGAGTGTGTAATCCTGTGATTCGAGGAACACTTACCGGTTTTCCTGGGTAGCCTGGGATACCTTGTTGCCCTGGTAATCCATCGTTTCCAGGAAATCCTCGCGGCCCTGCTGGTCCCATTGGACCAGTTTCCCCCTTTTTCCCATCAACCCCTCTGATTCCAGGATCTCCGGTTAAACCCCGCTGAGGAAGAGAGAGAGACAAAGGAGAGAGATAAGAAACCACTGTCCAATAATATTTACAAAAACAGTATGTATAATTGTAAATACATTTGATGACACAAACATACTTTAAACTGTTTAAAAACCTAAAGTAATTCTTGAGAACATTTCACCAGCCGGTTTCAACTCAGCACGCAGTTCTGCCCTATCATACAACAGCTAAAAACCAATGAGGGTGAAGTCTAAAACACGCTTCCTCCTAGACATGAACTGTTGCTCATACAGAGCAGCAATAACACAGTCAGACAAAATTGCTATCCACCCTCTTCAACATATATTGGCGGAGCTGGAGTTTGAACCGCTGACCTTCTGTTTAGTAGCTCAAAGCGTTTGTTTCTCTTAATGTGTATTAATTCATTTAACTAGCTAATGCAATCTATCCATTCATCCATCCATCTAGGAAGCTCTGTAGTCCAACTAGGAACCCTGGAGGCCAATGTGACAATTGTATTTATTCCCATTGTATTTATTTCCAACATTCACATGCACATTCACACAACATGGGCAACGTCAGTTAGCCCGATCTGTATGTCTTTGGGAGAAAACTGAAGAACCCGGAGGAAGCCCATTAAGCACAGGGAGAACATGCAAACTCCATGCACAAAGACCGGACGCAGGAATCGAACACTGGACCTGGAGGTGCAAGGTGACAGTGCTAAACACTAAACCACCGTGGCACCAGCTAATCTAAACACCATATTATATAACAATATATGTGAGATGTTCAAGTCAAACTGGGACTGAAGGTGTAAAATGGGTTAACAATCACAGAAGACTTCAAGCGCAGTACGAGAGGACTCTTAGCCAGAGTAAAACATTTTGAATAGTGCAAACGTTTAAAAAGAAGGCAGTACACATCCTTAAAAGACCATCTTGGCCGAGGTGGCTCGAAGCCCACCGCAGTTGTTCCTGTGACCATTCAGCAAGTAGAATGCCTAATCCCCTAAAAATTGACCGATAACTTGCTGAAGAGGCGTATCCGTCTGTGGGAACTGAACACACAATCATTCACCAATACAGGAACGTGGCTGGGAGTTATTGCCACATCCTACGCACACAGTCTTGACCTCGCTCCAAGCCATTTCCAAATGTTAGGGCCATTAAAGGAGTTCCTGGGAGGCTGGCATTTCGGATATAAAGCAGGCAGTTTAATCATCTGAGAACTCTTTCTACTTTGATGGTATCCAAGCACTAATGAAACACTGGTGTACGTGCATTAGTGTAGCAGGGTTTTTTTTTTTACTCTCATTAGTGTGTCGATCAAAAGTCCCAATCAAAAGTTTGACTTGAATGCCCCACGTATTAGCCTCGTCCCTGTGGGTGGCTTATTAGAACTTTGATAATTTTATTTATTCCTTATATGAAAACATTCTTAACTTTCCCCCTCCCACTCCTATCTAACTATCTACAATCTTGTTGAGTGTGGGTTTACATATTTTGCATTAACTGGGATAATCATCTCGGTTCTTGCTCTTGTTTTAGATTGTGCTGTGTTTTAGATTGTGGCCTGCAATTCCAGCGAAATCATTGAAAAAAAACACTTCTCTCAATTGATTCCGCCCCTGGATGTATTTTTACCTTATTAAGAAAAAGACAATTCTCTAAGAATGAACAACAACCGAACACCCAGATTGTACAGTATCTTTATAATGAGTTCATTATTATTACTATTATTATTACATGCTTGGAAAAAATGCAAACTTTAATGCCTGTGTTTCTGTTCAAGGTACCAGTAGTATGTTAGAAACGTGGCAGGAACTGAAAGAGCTCCCAGTTTGTAAAAAAGCAGGAAACACTGTTGTGAAAGTGTCTGAGTGTGCTTCAGCAAGAATACGCACCTCTCCTTTGCCCCCCCTGAGGCCCGGCTCGCCCTGCAAAGACCCAGGTATAGAAAGAAAACACACACACTCGTTAACTTGTACTTCGTCTACTTCATGACAATTATTTTGGTTTAATTTGAATCACATCCTCATTGAAGAAAAACAAAAAAAAAACCTTGACAATACAGTCTAATTATTACGGGCTATTGTTATCATGAGCTTATTATACGGTACGTACAGGTTTCCCAGGGAGCCCAGGTGATCCCGCACTTCCCTTCTCACCCTGGAAATAGAAAAAACAAAGCATGCAAGTTTTATTTCTTCATATCATTATGTCATTCCTCAACAGATTTTATGGTATATGTGAAAGATTGTGTGCGTTCTAGTACTGTATGAGTGCATGTTCGAGAGAACATCGATGCATGTACTGTGGTTAAAATAAATGACAACTGGCTTCCGTTTATTACTGAAGAAACACTGAGTTTCAGAGAAACTCTGACTCATGTCCCCTTCTTTGTTAGCCTAGTAACAGTAGAGCTGTTTCATATTTTTAGTCCATGCATTGTGCTGTAATACACTATATTTTGCTTTGATAGAAAACCGATATGTTAGTTATAAATTGGTTATAAGATTTGAACAATTTTTAAAAGACGAATACAATTAACAGTAGTTATATCACAGCACTGTCGAATGCTCTGTTCTGATCGGTCAGAAAGTGTACGCTTTATTGTTTATCGATTCGTTCGTTTAAATACATTACCATTTCCATAGCAATGATTTGCGATACACACTGATATGAGTAACTATATAACGGTCTCTATATTCTCTATGAATAAGCACACAAACACTAACTAACACTAACACTAACTCTCCCCCTTTTTAAACCACTAAGCCCACATGCCACCACAAGGTACGAAAGATGCGAAAGTTTTCTTTGTATCTATGTCATCTTATGTTAAGCTTCTGTTAAGTCCAAAGGTAAAGCTATAATGTGATGTTTTTTTAACACATGAAAGCATTGAGGTTTTTCCATACCATCACATCACAATATCAGAGGGTTGTTTTTTTTTCCGTCTTTACTTCAAGTGAAAGAGCAGAATCGAGGTTAAAGAGAACAGCAGGTAATAGCTGCGAGTTTGTACCTGGTAACCCGATTCTTAGATGGTGCAGTATAGCCATAACATTATCACCACACTAATGTACACACACTTTGTAATAAATGTATAATAAATATAATAAACGTGCTTAATTGCTGTAGTAAAAAAGATGAGTAAAGGTTTTTTTTAAAAATAACTCGGCTGTGGAGCTCTCCACCCTTTTGCTGATTATTTTTTTCACCACCAGTGTTTTCAGTCCAAAGTGTTTCAGGTTTGTCATCATCTTCTGTGTCTTGCTTTTTGTTTCCATCCCTGTCATTCTCTCAGAGCGAGCGCAAAAAAGCTGACGAAGCATGGCACGCTCAGTTCACACCATCCACCGCACAGAGACTAAACACAGTCGCTGTACTAACATACGCAGCAGGAAAATAAATGTCACACTCCATCACCCTCCACTGAGCTGCAGTACCTGACTTCCTTTTGGACCAGACTCTCCTGATTCCCCCTGAAAAAAAAAGAAGCAGTGCGCATTATTTACCAAGCGTAACGGTGACCTTATAGCACTAATCTCAGAATGAACACTGATTGAAAGAAAAAAAAAAATAAATAAAAAATGCGGGCTTGGGAGGAGCTGCAAAAGTGGTCTCACCTTGTGGCCTTTTAACCCTGGTAGACCCATGATGCCTTGTGGACCTTGAACACCAGGTTCTCCTTGAGATCCCTGTGAAACACATGCACACACAAAATGAGCCCCTTACAGGCATTATATGGACTTCAAATAAAATACAAATGCATTAAATGGGTGTGACTAGTAAAATGCAGAAAAGTGTGATCAGTGTTTCCTCTCAGACTTTCCATAAAACTAATTTTTTTTTATAATTCGCAATCTACATACTGTTTCAGAGATAACCATAGAGTAAAAGTGTATCTGATAGCATTTCATCGTAAAATGTAAGTGGACAGATTTTCTGATAAAACGCTAAAGAAAAAAAAATGTAGCAAAAAATGCAGATATAGATCTATCAGCTCTTATGACGTCAGAACTAAAATAAATCTTTCCACTTCGATTCAATACTCAGCATGGTTTTCATAACCTTCATCAAAATCCATGATTAATTTGAATAGGTATATAGTATATATATATATATATATATATATTTTTTTTTTTTTTTTTAATATATAAGCCTGGCATTGTCTCTGCATCCTTGCTTAGATACTGATGCCGCATCAGTATTTATTTCATTTATGGATTCACTCCACCTCACATATCTACTACCACTGATAAAGATTTACACACAAGGTATGTTGGCATGTATCAGGACTTTCACATGTCCCTGTGAGATCTGTGTTTATACTCAGGATGTGGTTATGGTAAGGAGGTGAGGAAATGGCTGCTATTTATGCAGGAAATAAAAGACTTTTATTTAGCATCAACTCTTCTATATTCTTTCAGTTCTGAGCAGGATATTATTTTCACACCTTCTGGCAAGGGAAAAAACCTCCAAATTATGCTGAAAAACTCACTTTAATACCGGGTGCACCTGGGATGCCATCCTGCCCTCGAGGCCCTGAGTTTCCCTAAAAGAACAATATCTTCAATTAATGCCAGTTTACCAAAAATTTACTCTCACACACACACAAAACAAATATATACTGCACTCACTATTGTTTCACTGTACTGCTTTTAGCTTTGATTACGCCACGCATTCGTAATAGAATTGTTTCGCCAATGTTATGCAAAGTTACAACAATTATTTGTGTCGTGTTGCTTTTTTTTTGCTTGTTGAGATTTTGTATTGTTGATGGAAAAATGGAAACGCGCCATAATGTTTTATTTAGCTCATCCCAAAGACTTTCAATAGAGTTAGGAACGTCAGGCATACTTCATGCTTTTTCACAAATTGTGTCCTTGTGCAATCCGGGAAGAAAAACTCAATAGATGTGATACGTTGGTCTTTAAGTAAATTCAGGAAATCGGTAAATTTCATTTTATTGCCACATAATGTTGCTGAGTCTAAACCTACGCAACTGAAGCAACTCCAGATCATAACACTGCCTTCAGAGGCCTGTACAGAGGCCACAATGCATGATGGGTGCATCACTTAATGCACTTCCTTTCTGACCCTGACACACACATCGCTCTGCAACAGGATCAATCTGGACTCTTCAGACCTTTTCACATTGCTCCATAGTCCAATCTTTATGCTCCCTAGCAACACAGATGTTTAGTTCCAATCCTATGAGTTCTCATCACACTGTGTGTGGAAATGCTCTCACTTTCACTATTAAACATAACTCTGATTTCTACTGTGATTTTTTTAATTTCTTTTTTTACAATGCAACTTCAAGCGTTTAGGTAATCTCCAATAATGGTCATTATAAGGGATTATAATATGATGTGAACTTGCTAACTAACACTTCTTATAGTCCATATTCAGACGACTATATACAGTTTAAAAACAGCTCGTGTCTGCTGGAACCATTTTTTTTTTTGCGCAAAAAGCGAATGTGTTTCATATTGTCTGTCTGTCTCCAGGTCTCTCTATGACTTGCATGTTAATGACTGGTTCTTTTGATGTACCGGACATACGTGACACAAGGCGCCTGTGCTTGAATATGCTCTCTTTGCTGATAATAAATAGAGATCTTCAGACATCATGATGAGAGAATTGAAACTCCATAATGTCTTCTCCAGCTCTTCCCAAAAAACTTCCACTAGAATTAACATCAGGAACCCCTCATGCTCTTTAACAAATTAAGTCTGTGTGCAATCAGGAAAGAAAAACTCCATACATGTGATACCCTAGTTATTTAGTGTGTGTTTGTCCGTCTGTCCAGGTAAATGTATCGAGGTGTGGCAGACACATCAAACAATAATTCATATTCTTCTCATTAATCTTTAAACTTAGCAATTCGTGCAATCTTTGTTCTTTTTTTGATCGCATTTCTTCTATGAAGTTGGCGGTTCAGCACTATCCTTGTACGATAATGTGTTGGACAGTTCCAAATGCATGAAAACGCAGTAATATCTTTTACATCACCATGCCATGTGGCATTTCACTACTGTGTACTGTTTTAAAACCATGTACTGTATGTGACCAATAAAAATTTTGTTTAAAAAAACAATCTTGAATCTTGATGTCAGAAGAAGTTGTTTAAAAAAAAAAAAACAGGAAGTTTCTCATTGCATCAGTTAGGGTTAAAAGAATTGTCTCCAGCTGAAACATACTGTATTAATCACTGCAGTAATTCTACAGTTTCTTCAGTATTTGGTTATTTAAATCCAAAGTACAATATATATATATATTTTTTTAGCTAGGCAGTGTATATGAGCTTCACTGTATCTCACACATAGGCATTCGTATTCATTTACATTCCAATCTCATACCTTTGGACCATCTGGACCTTCTAGACCGGGTGGTCCCATTGGGCCTGGGGGTCCCTGGAATATATAAAATTATTTTGAACAAGTTTTCTTTAAAGTACAAAGGTTAATGGTACTCAAAAAAGAAAAAAAATAATCTCTAAAACCAAGTTTCACTATCTAGTAACTAACTAGCTAACTTTCAACTAGCTTGATTAGCATCACTTTGGACTAGCACAGACAAGCTACATGAACAAAAGAAATATATATATATATATATATATATAATTAATTAGTTCCTAAAAAAAAAACCTAACTTACACAATATGTTTTCTGTTCAACAAGTCTTCAAAATGTTTACAGTAACAACATTCAAAGCATTAGTTGTACTGTATTATCTATTTTGCTCATTACATGTCAAATCAGTTGAGTTACGTACATGTGCCATGATTTGACTCATTTTAAACCAAACTTTAAAAGGGTCACTGTAAAGTAGTGTGAATTTGACTACATTGCATGATTCATAACAGTCATGTGACAACCACATCAGAAAGCACACCTTTTTGAACTAATCCCAGAAGTGAAACCAAGACGTTGGCAACAGAGGGGAAAAAAGGAAGAAAGAAAAATGCTAACAGTGTCTCTAAATGACTTTTGGTTTTCAATTTGCTGAAAAGGCCTGCCAGGATAGAACAGATACTCTCTCTCTCTACACTAAACACACCCTCAGTATAACCAACATCAGGCTAGTTTTAGCACTGATTAGAACATTATCAACACTAGTATTACAAGGTGAGGTGTAATACTAGAAGATTCCAGTATGTGGCAGCAGTGTGCAATTACAGCTGCACTGTTCCAGACCCTAATCTTACCTAAAATCCCCCAAAACTTTTAGTTGTTCTTTTTTTCCCCCGATACATACCTGAGGTCCTTTTGCTCCCACTGACCCTGGTGACCCTGGCAATCCACGGTCCCCCTGTTAATGGTTAAAGTTTACAGATTCATGACACAATAAATATTGTGTTAACAAATAAGATAAGATAAGATAAGATAAGATAAGATAAACCTTTATTAGTCCCACAAGTGGGAAATTTGTTTTGCCACGGCAGCAA
>JAQQZS010000018.1:18926753-18948080 GCA_030068045.1 Platyallabes tihoni | reverse complement strand
ACTTTCATATTAATTTATTAATATAGTCTTGAGGAATAGTTCTCCAGCTCTAGGGTTAGAGTTTGGGTTTGGGTTTTTGGTCTCTCATTTTCAGTCTAGTCCCTGTACCTGAGCAGTTTCAGAGGAATATTTTTTTTCTTTGTTAAGCCATTCAAGCATTAAATGCATCTAACTTAAGGCATGAACCAGTGAGAAACAGGTGCAGATGATGACAGATCATCAGGCCGGTGATTAATATTGTATACTGATGATGCTGAATGCTGTGTGTTCGGAACAAACAAGAGGGGAAATGAGGTTGCTGCTGAGGTTGTTAATTTAATTATATTGGGGGTGAGGGGGTCAAGACTTTTGCACAGAACAGTGTGTTTGTATGTGTCAAAGTGCTAATGTTAGCAAATGTTAGTTATATTCATCCAACATACAGTACAAACATGTTACACTTAATTCAAAGTTAACTTTCAACAAATTAACAAATCTTACCGTTTTAATCTTTTCTTAATGTGTCTCCAATAAGACCCAAATTGCATTGTGCTTTTTGTTCATATTAGATGCATACTGTACATGCAGACATGTTGAAAAAGGTCTTACTCTACCTTCCACATAACAAGCGGTATTGCCACATGTTATTTATTCACTTGTAAATTCTCAGAATTACTCTCCAAGACTTTAAAGGTTAACATGTGCTATGCAAGTTTCAGATCATCTACATTTAGACTCAGTGCTCCAGCATGCTAATCAGCCTTCGATATCTAGGAACTAAACTGCACTCCCACTTCAACCCGCACACACCGCAGGCAACGTGTGTCAGTTTACCCATAAAGCGATGCACAAGGAGCAAGTCCTTCTTGAGGTTCACCACATGCATATGTGCAAAATCTTCATGCAACTTCTGCTAAACACACAAGCAGCATACCCTCTCATTTAGAAAATAAGAACCTGGTGGGGACCCGAGGCGCGGTTGTAATGGCTGTAAATATTGAGGAAGACAAGTGCTGGTTATGGCCGGAGAGGTCGGACCATGGGAGAGTGTGAGAAATTTGGCGAGATATGATCCTGATCTTGGAGAAGATAACACCTCCGAATGAGGTGCTTTCAGTTCCCATTTCCTCCCAGTTACGACAGCAAAATCCGACAAGTTTACCACAATCTAAATATTTACAGTTACATTTTTTCTTCAAAGACTTTTTTTTTTTATCTTATCGAAATGTTTTGGGCCCAAATTGGATTTGAACACCAATATTTACGCTGAACAAGTCCAGTCGTGCATCTAATTAAGGCGTATTTTTTTTTATTTATTTATTTTTTTGTGTGGCTCTGCGTTTAATTTATTGAATAGACTGTCTTGTTGAAATTGTGCAAGATGGGATATTTCGAGACCACCTTCTTTAAAGACAGGCACATGCAACTATAATCTCATCGTGCTGTTCGAGCTAATTGAACGCAACACAAAAGTAAATATATAAAAAAACTAAAATAATCATCCATCTCCATCTAGGAACCTTTGTAGTCCAGGACCTCCGATCCACATTCACATATGCATTCACACACTATGGGCAACCAAGCTTGGGGACAACATGCAAACTCCATGCATACAGACCCCAAGTGGGAATCGAACCCTCAACTCTGAAGGTGTAGGGCGACAGTGCTATCCACTAAGCCACCGTGCCACCAAAACAATCATATACGAATAAAAAATTTCATCTATTTAATATGATTATAAAATTCTGGGTATTTATTTATCAGCAACTATAGTACTGTATATAATAATTATGCAGTCCTCGAAACGTCTATAAACCTATAACAATTTCAAGTGCCAAAAAAAGACTCAAACGTAGTAATTTTTTGTCCATGGAAAAGTAAAGAAATGTTTATAAATGAAATGAGGAAAAATAATGACACTCTTTCTGTTTCCACTTTTGTTACTTAAGTTATTAACAGCCAGTTGTTACTAATGAAATTCACATGTATGACAACCTCTAGAAATAGCACTTGATGCAGCACATACTATTTTAGGTTTTCTTTAAATTTAAGTCAATTCATAACTTTATCCATACAAACAGCGTTCTATGAAATAAGCAAAGTCTCCTGTTATGATTATGTATCATGTTTTCAAAGAAAAAAACCCCACAAAGGGTTCAATAGGAGAGGCATTTTAATTTCTATCCATTCATCCATCTACAAGCCTCTGTAGTCCAATTAGGGACTGTGGAGGGACTGTGGAGACCATTGTATTAAACCACAACTGTAATATTCACATAGTTGACACATTCACACACACATTCACACACTACAGGTAATTTAGGAATGCCAATTAGCCTAATATGCATGTCTTTGGATGGTGGGAGGAAACCAGAGTACAGGGAGAAAACCCACCAACCACGGGGAGAACATGCAAACGCAGGTCCGAACTCGGACCCTGGAATTGCATGGTGACGGTGCTAACCACTCCTGCTGCCATGCCAACAATTTTAATTTACGTGTTTATTATTGCTGTCAAATGGCATTTTGTTGTTTTAGTGTATTTACAGTCCAAAACATGAATATTAGCATGAAATATTATACCATAGATGCTGGTGCCACTTTTGCACCAAATATTATAATGCATAATGTGTCACTTTACACCAACCTGTCACTTAACCAACCTGTCACTTAACCAAGCTAATGGAAGTCCCAGCCCTGATGTGTGTTTCCCGATATAGATCTCACTGAGCTATAGAAAGATTTTAAACACATTAAGATTAACCCATATATAATTAAAGTTTAAACCTGGAAAGCAGGAAAATAGGGTACATGCTATAAATGAAAGCAAAAATGTCACTCTAGAAATTACATGCGCGAGTATAAAATGCACGTGTCCTAATTGGAAAGAGAGTAGGAACTTTAAGGGCAGCCTGTTATTAAGATCTAAAATATGCTACGCCCATGACAGCCAGACACAGAGATATCTATAAGATTCGACATTTCGCTCACTTTCCTCTGAGTGCCAAATTACAAGCCACATTCATGATTTCGGAGGTTTCGGAGGGACCCTCCTTTCCAACGAGACGCCGGTCTGTGGTCATACATATAGCCTGTGCTCAAAAATAGCATCGGTATTCCTGGCTACATGTGGATGCAATGTGTCAGAGTGCAGAGAGGCAAGTGAGGGATGAACACTGAGCCACCTGGGAAAATGATGAAAATAATATATACGTGCAGAATAACCAACCACCATGTTATTTGGCACAACCATTAATAGAATTGTACTGTATGTCCATCGTACTTTTACTCTTTCACATTTGGCTCAACATTTTCTTAGAGCACTATATCATATTGAAAAATATGTTGAACTTAACTGATTGAGTCATCACTATCACTTGGTAGAGGTTTGCTATGCTTAAAAATCCACTACATCATAATGTGTCTTTAAATTTTGTAGTATGCCTTTTTAATTGCTACAACAAATGTTATGTCATTCTTAAAAAAACATTTATGCACACTTTCTTAGTTATTTGTAAATATATTGATACTTTTACCATGAAGTGACATCTCAGCCGTTTGGTAGAGACCTACAGTATATTCGGGTTTGTTAAAAAATGAAACACTGATTGTTGTTGTTATTATTAACCCAAGAAAATATAAAAGTAAATGCAAGGGAAATAATAGATTGCTTTTTTTTCCTAGTGAGGATGTTAAAGAGTTAAGTGCAAAAGTTTCATCAGTAATCGTACAGAAAAAGTTCCTGGTATTAAGAATCAGGTTCTGCACCTACTTGAGTCAATTTTCTGCTTTCCCTACTTGTGAAGATTGAGTACTCAAGAAAAAACACCAAAAGATAAATAATGACACACTGACTACAAATAATATTAGTAGATGCTTACTATAGTATATAGTATTATATACTATAGTAAGCATCTACTATACAGTAACAGTAACAGTGTTAGAATACAGTTACACTATACAGTAACAGTGTTAGAATAACATGGGTGACTGCAAATAAAAAATGTAAGACTGTGCCGCTTTAGGTGTATCACAAACATTTGAGGTACAGTTATTCTGCAGTTGCTGATTCATTAGGTACCAGGTGCAAACAGAAACTAAACTGTTTTTCCCAGATGAAACTAAACTGTTACATTTACGGCATTTGGAAGACACCCTCATCCAGCGTGATTTACATTTATCCCATTACACATCTGAACAGTTGATTGTTAAGGGCCTTGCTCAAGGGCATAACAGTGGAAACTTAGTGGTGCTGGGGTTTGAACCTGGACCTTCCGATGAGTAGATCAACACCTTAACCACTGAGGTACCCCTGTGCCTATACTGTAGATGTACATTACCTATATGAATACCTATAATTGGACAAAAACCATGGCGAGCTATAATTGGACAAAAACTATGTATCCTCAATACCGATTATCACAGGAAGCCTGAAGATAAGGGGACGTGGGCACACTGTGCAGGGTGTCACACAGGACAGGGTGCCAATCCATCACAGGGCGCAAACACTCACATGTCTTTGCACTGTGTGAGGAAACCAGATACCTGGAGGAAACCCACCAAGGGGAGAACATGCAAATACCAGGTATAGACGTGTAGACTGTAGGTGGAACTCGAACCTTCCTCCACTTTGGAGGTGCAAGCCCACAGTGATAAGCCACCATGCCTTCAATAAAACATTGTTAATAATTATATATAGTATAAATATATACAGTATATATACTGATTAAAACACTGTAATCAGTAACAGCAACTCTGTCGCAATTGATTATTTTCCCATAAGAGCACGCCACAGTATTTTGCTAATAGTTTTTAATTCATAAACGGTCTCCAATGAACAATTGTGTACTTACAAAGTGGTACCTGATATGAGTGCATGAACAGAGTGGTATAGTGTGACGGAAATGAATATCCCTGTTCTAGACAGTTCTACCAAACACCCTTTCATTGCTGTGATAAAAAAGCAAGTGTGTGCAACCGTAAGCCTTTGATAAACAGAGACCTCACACAAAGCACATGGTAGTCAAACACAACATGGAATAATTGCACCCTGTAATGTCGGCTGCCTCTGAAATCATTTCCATGCGCGGATTCCAGAGCGCCAATTACACAAATTTTTTTTTTTTCGAGACTGCACCTTCGCTACAGCCTTGCGAGTGTTCCAGGTGGAATTTTAAATTCTTTTTACTCGAGGGAAACCCGTCGCGTTTTGCAGCATACCGTTTGACACGATGATGTGTGTACGGAGTTGTACAAACACAGCTTCTGAGAACAGGACGGTTGGTTTTACTGGCCTTGAGCATATGCAACGGAACCCTGTGATTACAGAGCGACGACCGTGCCAGCTGGGCCCCGGCAAACCCAGCCCCGGGTCGGGCATGTTTCATCCGCTGTGCCACATCAAACCGTACCATGGTTAGCTAATCACCCGACATGGCAACGAGAAGCCAGGAGGACAGATGTGGTGGGGTTTCTGATCTAGGAGTGGAAGCCAAAATGGGAAGGTGCATGGAGAGGGTGGAGAAACAGCCACATGTGGGCAGATGTGGAAAGGAGACAAGATCGGCCTACTGATCCACACGTCTCATTCCAATCACCACTAGTGTACTGTTTACTCAAGTGTCTTTAAATGGTTTCGCCTGGCTGACATAAACCAGTCATTTAGACAGCGCTGGGATTAAAAATAAAATTTTTGGACACCCTGTATTAACTAAAGAAACAGGATCAAGTTAAATACTGTAGAGACGGAAAGCCTGAGACTCTACTACTCTATAGGCAATGCAAGAACGGAAATCACATGTTCACCGCTGACTTTTTATTTTGATCAAGGTGATATATTAAATACGCACCCATATCCCTTTGCCTACTTACAGTACAAATTACATTTACAGTACAAAGCACTTATCCAGAGTACCATTATAAGTGGATGAGAGTGAGAGCAAGAGCGAGAACAGATGTTGAAAAACACCTTAAATTACGAATAATGATTTTTGGATTTTACATTTACTTCTTTTTTTCTTCCCATATTCCATAGCGGTTAAAGTATAGGACGGGTTCGGCTTTTTACAGGCAGTTCAAAACATTTTTGAACGGGAAGGCCAACATGTGCTTAATGTGCTGCTAAAAATATTCAGCTCAGCATAAAGACAGCTTTACTCTCTACTATGCTTTTGGCAAAACGGTCGGTTTGCGTCAAGGAAGATCAAAAAAAGGTCACATCTTCTAAACAGACCCGTATTAAATTATCAGCAATCATTAACCATTAAGGTTTGGCATACAATTTAAAAAAAATCCATTAATTAGTACGTCTGTAGAAGTTAATAGGGCAGTAAATGGAAGGATCTTAATTTCCACTACGCACGCAGGGGCAAGCTGGATTTCTCCTCGACACAGATGCTGCGCAAGATGCAAGGAGTTGAAAATAGATTTGGGTGAGAGACGCCACACGTGTAGCTTAAATACGGCCATTCACGTCCAGAGCGTTATAATCTCAAAACGCCCGCCTACTCCGATGGTCACTCTTAGTTCATGTGCTCATTTTTACTCAAAACAAGCATAACTAAAAAAAATTTTTAAAAAAAGAGCTTTTTTGGGATTCAGCAAACAAACAGACAACCTTCTGTCAATGTTTTGACTTTAAACTTAAATTTAGCAAAGTGCAGCAAACCAGGCCTGTACACCGAACTGTGTCATCTCCCTCGTACACAGTAGGAATTCTATACAGTATCTGCATCCTGATGTCAAACAGCTCAAGAATGTCCGAGAGGACGGGAAAAAAGAGCGACTGCAAATATGCACCAAGAGCCTAAAATAAATCTGCATAGTTGTTTCCTAAGACAGTCACTCATGTGAGATTCAGTAACTACTAGAAGCGCATTATTTCAGAAGATATGTCTCTTGCTTGTAATAAACAAATCTAGACATTTTCGAGCTGTTAGGATAGGTGTGTGACGTGTAGTGAGAGCACTGTAATAATGTGCATGAAAACAAGCCATTTGTATCCTATGATAAGGGAGATTACTGTACCTTCAGTCCACCTAGTCCTGGAAGCCCATCATTTCCAGGTACTCCAGGCTCCCCCTACAAAGAACACATTGTTTCGTGAATGTTAGTTTCCTTCTTAACCCACTGCAAAAAAAAATTCTCTTTACAAGCATCTCCAACAGTGGTACTTTTTATCCTATTTACATACCACTGAACATTTAAAATGTGTAGAAAAACAAACTGTACAATTATGAGACCTAAAATGTTTTTTTTTTTTTTTTTTACAGCAGGTACTGTAGGATTATGTCTACACCTATAATAAATATACATTCGCAAAGTATGATATTAAATATGTTATGATAATAAATACAAACATAATACAAACCACCTTATTTAAACCATAGTAGCCATGGTAAAAAACTTTTTAAAAAAAGGTTAACCATAGTAATCTGGGTAACACCACAGTAATGCCATGTACCCATAGAAAAACCATAGTTACACCATAGTAGTTTTGATAAATCCACAAACAAGCCATGGGACAACCGTATTAAGACATTTACAGAATTTGGCAAACACCCTTATCCAGAGCAACATGCTTTTTTTTCTTTTTTTTAATCTCATTAAGTGTTAAGGGCCTTGCTTAGAGCCCCAAGAAGGACATCTCTGTGGTTGTGGGGTTCAAATCTGGGACCTTCCGAACCATAGTCCAATGCCTTAACCGCTGAACTACAACCATTGTAAAACCCATACTGTAGTTAATTATAGTAGCCTTTAAACCATAGCTACCTTGTTAAAACCATTGGTAACTTACTATGGTAAGCCATAGTAGTTATGGGTCAACCATATTTACACCATAGTAACCATGTTAAAACTACAATAAAACCATAGTACTCTTGGTAAAACCAAGGTTCAGCCATGACTACAATAGTTTAAGCATTGTTTTATCATAGGAACCATGTTTGAACCTTGGTTTTACCAAGAATACCAATAGTACCCATGGTAAAACAATAGTTAAACTATTGTAATCTTGGTGCAGCTATAGTTAAATCAGTGATCATGGTAAAACCATAGTAAAGCCATAGTAAAACCATAGTAGTTATGGTAAAATCATGATAAAACATCAATTAAAACATAGTAGCCATGGTAAAACCACAGATTAACCATATTTTCCATACTAATACTATAGTCAAACTAAGTAAGTAATATGGAATATGGTTAATTAACAATATGAAATATACTGCATAACCAAATCCAGTCCTCCAAAAGAAAAATCAGATTTTTTAGTTAGAAAAATGACTCACTGGTGATCCAGGTTTCCCTGGGGGTCCTGTTTCCCCTTGCTGCCCTGGGAATCCCTATGAGAAAACACACTCAGATCAGTGAGAGTAAAATAACATCAGAACACTTTGTCCATGATATAATCTATAAATATTTACCTTGATTGCTTCTACTGCATAATCATTCCATTTTGAGAGTCCAGGGCCCTAAAGACGGGTAAAAATCATTGCTTATCAAATGGTGCATATGCTAAGTAGAGCAATCAATATTGCACTATTTCAGGATGTAATCTGACATATCATTGGTGCAGGAAATGGAAATAGTGTTACTAGGCTGTTCTGGGATATAGGGACCCAGAGCATAAGCTAGATAATGACTGAAACTAAGTCTTAAAAGGACACTTCCTTCAACTGTGTTGTTAAATGACTAAGGATTCTTACAGTTAAAATTACACTGTAGTTACACAAAAGTCTTTATAATATTACAGACAGCAAATATCTCATTGCCCATTTTACCTACTTGTAAGCCAGAATAAAGACTAAGGATGGACATCTTTTAATTTTTTTTTTTTTACTTGTAAATCTCTAGTCCATAAAGAAAATCCCTAAATTCCTGACATTAGTTCTGGAAATCTGTACACATATATGTAGAATCTGCTGTATTTTTTTTAGGAATTAAGTATAGCCTTACCGTGGGCCCCAGAGGCCCCGGAGGGCCAGGCAGTCCTGGTGGTCCTTGGATTCCCATCGCACCCTATGGAAAGATGTACACCTCATGACTATTGATATACATGCAAATATTAATAAAATGCATAATAATCATGAAAGGTTTGTTCTTAAAAGGATGATTCAACTTTTTCACTCTTTTCTTTCCCTGGATAGCTAAATAATTAAGAAATACAGATAGTTCAAGTTAAATTTGCACCAAATACAGTACACCATAACGCTGAAAGATATGAACTCGATTTAGCTCAGTCTGACTCCAGAAGCTTTATACGAGTCTCAGCTGAACTTTGGAATTGAATGAGGGTTGTGAATTTGCCGCTGATTATTTTCATTGTACTTATGTTCTGAGAGACAAACTTCATGGTTGGTGTTTTAGATCATGAAAATTTATAATGGCAAAAACCTGTTATAATGTACTTATAACATGCACATGTTTTAACTATCCCTTTAAGCTTCTGGCTACAAACCCGTGTGTCTCTTTTTGATATAGGTACACTGCTAAATAAAAGGTGTAACATGGCTGATGTGGGCAGCTCTGGCTAACTTTAAAGAATGATTATATGACTTACTTTGGCACCAGCCTGTCCTCTCTCTCCCTTTTGTCCTGGTTGACCTGCTTCACCCTGGAAATGGAGGAAGACAATAACAGTATTAAAGGCACAAAAAGTAATAATGAATGCACAATATAAATAAATGCTATCTACTGTACTTGTTTCCATACATAAATATCAATACATTATTTTTGAGAAATTGTTTTTTTTGTCTTTTTTAGATTACGTCACTCACTTTCCCGCCGTCTCGTCCAGGCTGCCCAGATGGACCCCTTTCTCCCAGCTTTCCCTGTAGATAAAATTCAATGCAAATACCAACCATACACAACTTATTTTAAGTTGGGGGATGTTACTTTTTAAAGTAACTAATTACATTACAAAATTACTGTCATTAGAAAGTAATCAGTTACATTACAGCTTTATTTTCTGATAAAAGTAACTAGTTCGAGTACTTTTCCATTACAGAAAATGAAAACCCCTTTGTGATTCGTCATGCATGTTGTTTTAGTCAAGACCTTTATAATCTCACCTATCTCACCTACGCGGTTTCGCGCGGTGGCCGTAAGTACGGTTCATCATGATTCACCGTTTTGAGTTGAGTTTTGGCGCTGTGATTAGGTTTCCATCTTTCTGCGTGTCGGTCCTCGCATAGTCAAACCGCATAGGTGAGATAGGGGTATAACAGCAGGAATAACAGAGGCGGGTTATCAGGGGAGGGGCTTGTAGGACGACTTTCAGACACACACACACACAATAACGGATTGGGAATGACTGCTGTCTGGCTCACGGATTGCGTAAATTGTCTGAATAACGGATGACATTTTTGAAAAAGTAACTAAATAACTGAGTACTTAAATGGCGGACCGAACGCATTAGATTACTCGTTACATCAAAAAAGTACTTTGTAACGCGTTACACCCAACACTGCTTATTTCACTGTATAAACTTGATTCTCCAACCGCCACTAGTGTTGCAACAGTAAAATGATGTTCAACTGTATGTATCTTCTTACTACAAGACTACTTTTTTATTTTGAGTGGCTTGACTCAGTTCAATGAATTTATCATTCAATCATATTCATTTACCAATTTGATCAGCAACAAACAGCTTGAGTAATGCAATATAGCTCTATACTGTTGCTTTTTTATCATACCTTATAGGATGCTTGTGCATTTGCGTTACTAAGAGAGACGCCCAGCTTAACTCAATCTTCAAATTATGAAGCCATGTATGGAAATGGCTTTCTGTCTGATGCTGATAAACTCACATTAGTGACAAAAGACCTGAAACATTACTAGCAACTAGTAAAAGTGATGAATGTGACATAAATGAGCCACTCACGGGTTTTCCGTCTGGGCCAGGAGGTCCCTCTCGACCCTTCTCTCCTCTGAAGCCCTGTGTATAGTGCAGATGAAGTTCAAATTAGATCATATTTTTAATACAAATTATATAATTACTAAGACCACACCTACATTCTAACACTAATTATGAATGTATTAATCCATCCATTCACCTGCCCATCCATTAATTAATGACTCACCATGGGTCCAGGTAGGCCTGGAGGGCCGGGTTTACCACTGGGGCAATCACAACCCTCGACAGGACGAGAACGATCAGTAGGACACTAAAAGAAAGTGGTGACGTGGATTTTAAAAACTTAGAACACTCCTTATAAAATTCATATACAGTATAATATGTAGACTGGAGACTCACCCTGTCATCCTGCTGTAAAAACACATAAAGAGAAGTTAGGACGTGAAGGAAATTGTAGGTGCCATATGCTGCGGATAAACAGTGAGCACGGACTTACCACGGAGGAGATCTCGCATGCTGTCTCTCGCTCGCTCTGCAGAGGGTCACAGTAGAGCCGCAGCTTCTGTAAGATGATCTAGATAGAAGCGACGGACACGGCAAGCTTAGCGCAAAGGGATAAGAATTAATGAAAGCTAATTGGTGTATTTGGATAAAGAATAGGTTTAGCCTGTAGAGATTTGCCATTTTCTAAAACTGTTATACATCATGGAATGACCTACTGGCACAGTGGTTTCTAGGTTGCTTTTTGTGGCCACTTGCGTCTTGCCATTGATGTAGATGGGAACAGCTTTGTCCAAGAGCTGCTCCTCGACGTATATGTCATCTACAAAGCAGGTGACACGTTTGGGCCTCACCAACAACTTCAGCTGGTGCCAATCTGTGTCAAAGAGCCTCTTGGGTGGATAGAACACAAACGTGAGTTGAGTTGCATTACCAGTTCAGGTAAGACAGGGGCTCAGATGTTTGTTTAAAATATGACCCACCTTAATGCCTCGGTCATTAAATAGGACAGTCTGTTCTTTGTGCGTTGTGCTGGTACTGGTAAAGGTGACGGACTTGTCTAAGCCATTCAAGGTCACTGCGACTTGCCGGACACCGTTTTCAGATAGCACCCTCCAGAGGTCAAACTTCATCCGGTGGATTGGGTTTTTGACCCGCAGAGTGGCCACAAACACATACGAAGGAGGCAGGCCTGCTGGAAAGATCTCTCTGTGAAATGATCAGAATCAAACGTGAAGGTCAGATTAAGGTTAGATTAAGGTGTGTCAAGTCGAACAGGCTGGGTGTTACGTACCTGGTGCTGCGAGTAAGGTCCAAGCGAGGGTTCAGGAGGTAGGCAGCTTCAGAGACGATAGATCCCTGCACCTTTTTAGCCACTGCCTCGACCCCCATCATACTCATCAGGTCAAAGCCCTTCTGCCCATTGACAGTACCAGGGATCCTCAGAGGACACACCGACTCTGAGAATGACACCAGTGGGATTAGTTATGTGGTAGCTTAGAAGAAATAGGATGTACATTTAATATACATATACAGATAAATATGCTTCTTTGCATATCTGAAAGATAGTTGCAGGTCAGAGCAGAGGGTCAGCCATGATACGGCTCCCCTTGAAGTAGGTGGGGTTATGGGCAACACTGGGCTTTGATCTCCTGACATTCTATACAATAACTCAAAGGCCACCATCTCTACTCCACCATCACTGCCCCAATATCTGGTGCAACCTCAAATATATAATCTTCTAAAACAGATTCTCAATCCAGTCCTGAAGACGTCTCAGTCAGACCAGGTTTGTGTTCCATTCAAGTTCCTAACCAGATTATTCAAAAGACTGAAAACCCTTGATTTCCTGGTTCAGGTGCAAATGCAAAATCTGGGCCGAAAACTGTCCAATTATACAGTGTTAAAATACTATAATTTGAACTGACTTAACTTCACCGCGCTATCAAAGCTAATTGTTGTACTGCATAAAGATATGTGTCGACATAACAGGACAGACAATAAAAATCATTCATCATCAGTCTTTCATCATCCTCTCCATCCAAACACACATCCCTACACAGTGTTTGAGGAGGATACCATCATTTCCAAACCGTCCTCAACAGCTCATCCTTACGATTAGATGGTGTCGGGCCTCAGTAACCCTTGAAGCCTGAAACAACCCAATTGTTGGTCATCTCTCTCAGAAATGACCCAGTGGAGCTTGACTCACCCTCACAGAGTTTCTGCTCCATCACATCCCCTATATTCCCAATGGAAGTGTAGTCCTCCACATGCAGCACATAAGTGGAAGAAGGCTTGTTGGCCATGGACACCAGCTCGGCGTTGGTGATCTCATCTCCGACGCCTACAGCAAACAGGACGATGTTCTGTGCTTTGGCTTCCATCGCCGGATCCACCACATCGTCCTGCGACCGGCCGTCCGTCAGAACCACAATGATGCGCTTCCTGGTGGTCTTCGTGGTGTGGTTTAGGACAGAGAACACATGGTCAGTGGCAAACTTGATGGCACGGCCTGTCTGAGTTTTGCCACCGAGGTAGGAGATTGCAGCGATGTCCTTCAGAAGGGTCTGAGTGTCCTGGTGCTTCCCGAGCGGGATCTCCAGGCGTGGCGTATCGCTGTACTGGACCACGGCGACCTGAGTGTGTCGGGAGCGCACGTCATAGCCACCGGTGATGTTGATGAGCCAGCGCTTGGCTGCGTTGAAGTCTGCAATGCCGAGACTTGACGAGCCATCAATGATGTATACCAAGTCTGTGGATGTGGTGCTACAACCTACAACAAGTCCAGGAAAACCTTTTTTCTATACAGGTGTATATATACAGAGGTTTCCAAAGAAGATCAGGGCAAAATAATCAAGGAAAGCATACTCATAAAAAATGGTGCAGGAATAAAGTACAAATAAGCAAACACAGCAGTAATATGAACATTATTTAAGCAAAGGGAAAGCAATTTAGAAACAAACCAGCTTGACTGTCCTCCTGATCATGTCCTTTCGCGTGGGTCAGGAATAGATAAATAATAAACGATCCCAAGTAACATTTCCTCATTATACAGTAGGTCAATGGGGCAGCAAAACCTGGTCTGGAAAAAGGGTAGAATTCCTGTATGTAATAAAAATAAACAAGTTAAGTCAAGTTATGGATTTGTTTCAAAACGTCCATAAAACCATGCAAACAAAATCTATTCAACAATCTGGATGTGAAAATGGTGACAGATTCCTACATTAAAAATGGCAATGCAGAAACAGACAATGCGTATTTTTGCTCTCTCCAGCAGCTTAGTACACCTGTACCAGGTGGTCTGTGTTCTTGATCGTGTGGTTTAGGCTATGCCAGGAGATGAGAGAGAACAAAAATATGCACTCCTTTAAAGTGTTTGGATTAGTCCTCCTTTATTGCAAACTCTTCACTACTTTTATGCACCACTGACAAACTTTCAATGCACATTTTCTAAGAAGTTAAAAGTTGACACACATCACTCACCTCCTTTAAGACTCTGAGATCACGACAGCTTCCCAAAAGAGTTTCTAAAATATTGTACCAGCTATACTCATCATGAGCACAAGTCACCGTGTAGACGTACAGCAGGATGGAAGGAGGGATGCAGGAGAGTGTTTATAGCTACACAGACAGTGACGTATAACCTCAGTGCTCTGAATGAGATGGCAAGAGGGCACAGAGAGAGAGAGAGAGGGAGAGAGAGGAAGGGAGGAGTCTCTGCTCAGCCCCTCCACAAAAACCACCTTCAAAGAAAACGTACATGGCTACATGCTTTTAAGATACAAATAGTTCAACCAACACTGTCAACCGTTTAATTATTTGGCACAGCCTATTAGGATTATAGATAACTTAGGCGGTGCTTGAAAAAAAACAAAAAAAAAAAGGACAATGCTCTTGTTCTTCCCCAGACCTGAATTTGGACTCCAACAAAATATTTGTCCAAATTTAGGCTAAACACATTAACACAGATGGCGGCTACTTACATTTACTCAAGGTGAGCGTTCAAACGTAATAACCGCCGCCATGCTCTCCGCCAACTGGGTTCTGAATGGGATGGTATGTTTACAGTATAAGGTGCAGACAGGACGGATTGGGATAAAACAGTCAATGTGGACCACAAACAGGATACGAGGTGGGCTTCTCAAACTGCGGTGTGCTATTTAAAACGGTCGGCTCCGTGTTTATTTACACACGTCCTCTATTTAAACGCGGTTACATGTATTAGCACAGCTATTTTGAATCAAAGGTGGGCTTACCGATGGCGTGACCAAATTTGTAAATGTTCAGGTTGGAAGCTGAGACGGATGGAGACAAAGAGGAAAAGGTTCTAATAGCGGGGTCTAGGGAGCGCCATGGGTTCGACGCTATTTTGGTACAGTGGTCAGAAGTCACAACTCACAAATTTATAGTTATTAGTTAATTAAATCTTGCACACTGAATATGGCATCAATCCATTGCAGGGCATGCACACACACTATGGAGAATTTGGGAATGTCAATTAACCTAATCTGCACCTAATCCTCCCTTAAAGTGTGGGAGGAAACTAGGGTACCCAGAGGAAACCCACCAAGCACAGGGAGAACATGCAAACTTGCGAGTGGCGCAGTGGTAAAGTGCTTGCCCTATCATCCGGAGATCACAAGTTCGAACCCCGGGTGATGCTGTAACCTCTCACAGCCGGAGGCCTAGAGAGCTGATTGGCCGAGCTCTCTCGCAGGGGAGGGACGAGAGGTACTTCGGGCTCCCACATTATTGACGGTTCTACAGTCAATCAGGTGCGTCTGTGAGCTCACGCAAGCAGAGGGAGCGGATAGCGCTGACCTCCGAGTGTGTTACGCTGCCCCCAATGGTGCGTGAGCAAGCAGTTCGAAAAGATGCGGTCGGTGACGTCACGTGGGTCGGAGGAAACATGTGATAGTAGAAGTTTGATGTGGGAGCCCCCTAGTGACGGGGAGGAATATACGACTAAATTCTGGGAGAAAATCGGGGAAAAATCCCAAAAAAGAAGGAAAAAAATATATATATATATATATATAGTGTGTGTATATATATATATATATATATATACATATTACGAATAAATCATCATCATTTATTTTAAATCATCATTAAAAATTAGCAAAAACAAAAGCAAAAAAAAAAGAGACCGTGGAGGCCAATGGTGACCATTGTATTTATTAACAGCATAACTAAAAATAGAGAATATTATACTGTATAAAATTTAGGCAAATATTTTGAATCCATGAATTGTCTCCATGCTCCATGAGTCCATGCTTTAATCCTCAGCCGTTTAGGTTCCTGTCTTTACAGAATTTCAGAGGGTTTCAGTGTTCATACTATATGGGTTTCCTCTGGGTTCTTAAGGTTCCTCATCCCAAACAAAACGTGTGAAATGGACTGTCTGTGCTAAATCACTTCTCACACTTTTTTTCACAACTTTTATTCATTAAACCTGAAAGGAGAACGACTTCAAAAAGGAGAAATGCTGGAAATCCCACAATGCACTTCTGGAGTTTCCAGTCGAGGCAGGTGATTGGCATGTCTAGTACCCATAATGCAATTTGCAATTGTGATTTTTAGGCACAAGGACAATGAATATAACCTTATATGCTTAATGTATTTTAACAGGAACAACAAATGAATAAATGTTTGGCCGAGAGACACATTTTTTTTAACGGACTGTAAATCTCACTCTCCTCCATCTTTTAAAAGATGGATATCGGAAATAGTGTCTATTTATTATTTATTATAAATATTTATTATATTCTGGAATTTCCGTCAATATCTATCTATCTATCTATCTATCTATCTATCTATTTTTTTCTTGTTTCTTTTGTGTATAGTGTATATTATTAAAATGTCTTCTTAATAAAATGTAAAATTAATTTTAAAAAAAAGAAAATAATAATAAAAGAGCAAAAATGTCCTAAAAAGAACATTTAGTTTAATTTTGCATCCAGAGTTCCAAAAAAAAAAAAGTTTACAAAAAGAAATGTGAAGAAAATATGAAAGTACAGGACTGAAACATGTTTATAGGCCAGACGGTTAATCTTATTATTAATATCATAGTAGTGTTTAAATCATTGAAGCTTATTTCTCCTAATTAAGAAACATTTCTGCTCTAACACACTTGATTCACAAGCTAAAGAAAACAAGATATCACACGACAGAGCAGTTTTTTGGATGGACAAAAAAAAAACAATGTTGGCTCCTGGGTTTTGCATGAAAATAAAAAGAAGTGAGTGTAATGAAATTAAAAGAAGAACTCTGTTATTCTCCAGCACACTCAGTAAAACCTAACAGCTGTTTTACTTATAAAGCTGCTCACATCTGTATCTAACACTACTTTGGTTATTTTTTTAAGCAAAGAGCTTTCATACCAAATATTGAATATTGTTTATTTTATTACTCTTTAGTAACCTTTATAAAAGTTTCTTTTATGCTAATATGTTTTCAAAAGAATTTTTGCTTTTCTTTCAGCAATTTCTGTATGTGCCCAAGACGTTTGGACAGTACTGTAAATAAAACAGCTGTTAGGTTTTACTGAGCATGCTGAAGAATATGTCAGGGTTTTGAGATATTTGTAAGATATACAAAGCATACAGAAAAAATGTGTACTAAAGATATAAAAAATATTTTAAGGATACAAATGAATAAAGTGCTCGAAATGAAGCGCTCAGCTAGTATCTGTTAATAACTTTGACAGTGTGTGTGACGTGATCCTGGGGGAAGGAATTTGCTAAAAGTTCACTTAGATTAGAGAAACAGAACCAACTAATTTAGTTAATTAGAATCGCCTAAATTGGACATTTACACATCTCTAGTCAAGTACAAATGTGGACAAAAGTAATAGACGAAGAACTGAAGCACGGTGACTGTTTAATTCTTAAATTCTAAATAGAATAAAAAACACATTCCAGTTTAAATCCCAATACAGCTAGACAAATGAATACATGTGCAAATACCTTTATTCGTCCCACAGTGGGGAAAGTGCCGTTGTGTTATAATCTTAACAAGAGGTTTAACTGGGTTAATATTAGGTGCTATAAACATAAACAATAAGGTGTTTATGTTATATGGTGTTATATGTTACATATTTCACCGATATAATCAAAAATGTTCCCATAGTTCCCATAATACCGCTTCTGTAATTTAGACTTGTTTTACTGAAAAAGACATTGAAAGCCTCTATTCAACTGATTAATCAGTTATTAAAGTGCACTTTCTGAGTTGAAGTGAACCACAAACCAGGATAAAAAAAAAAAAAAAAAAAAAAACACCCCACTAATGGGTTTGTTCAGGATCAAAACAGGTGACTTGTGGATTAATAGAAAGAAATGTTTCCTTCTTTAACGCGGTGCTCCACTAGAGGGCGATGTTTCCATACAGATTTGAATTCCAGCTGCAATGACACGTCGCCCCCTAGTGGATAAAATTGGAGCCGGCATAGCGGATTCTGGAATTGTGTTGCCCTGTTATAATATAGAATCCGTTATTACGGCACCAATCTTGCCCACTAGGGGGCGACGTATCATTTACAGCTGGAATTCACATCTGTTTAATAACAGGGACTAGATGCACACATTAATAAGTTTGTGATTTTTGTGTCAAAAATACTGAAAAAATTATTTATAATCTTAAGAAGGAAAATAAATGTGTTGCTTTTTGGTGTAATAGTGTATTCTTGTTGGGATTTTTGGAATATAAATGGATATCTAATAATACCGTAAAGTATTTGAATTTAATTTTTGCTGTGAGGGGTGCCAATATTTATGGCTTAGTCATCGCCAGTCAATGTTGGCATTCCAGCTTCCCACTGCTCACACAAACCCAGCTGTTGAGATAACAAAAAATGCTAAAGATGCCACAAAAACAAGTTCTATGAAACCAAACAAGACAAAAGTGCCACTTTATTAGGAACACATGGCATAGCTTAAACTCCTTAGTCGTCTGACACGTGTCAGGTTCAGGTCACATTTCTATCCCGTTGAATAGATAGTGAGCAGATGTCACTTGAGTATGCTGTAATTAAAAATGATAATTAAACAGGAATCATGGGCTTTAACGTTAACAGCGACGGGTTCATCGATTCAAATTTACCGCCCTGTGAAATAAAAGGCTTTATAAACTTTATAAGATAAAATATATCTATGATCTCATCATAGTCCAAAGAGTCTGTCAGGTCTTTTTCGAAAGACAGGAGACTGAGAGGATTCAGCTGAGCTGTCAGGATCGTACCTCGGCTCACAGTCTTGATTTTATTTACACTTGAGCAAATTCTCCCGTCTGTGCAAGTCGTGATCGGGAGAGTCAGCAGGATGCGTATTAAGAGGTGCAAGTTCGGGAAGCTTTCCTCGCCGAATGCATCGTAAACCTCTATTAAGGAAAAGCACGATCCTGCCGACGACGTCCGGCGTAAAGTTTGAAAAAAAGACATCTCGTAATTGGGGACGTCAACGCCGTACAACCTGCAGACTGGACGGATGATTTCTGAAAGGTTCTTCGTGTCGTCGTTGCGTAACGCATCTGTGGCTTTCATGACGCCGTAGGCTTCTGGGTGAAACCTGCTGTCTAGTTCGTTAACCTGCGAGTCGAGGATCTGATCCCAGAGCGCACGCAGGTCTTCAGCACAGGACACTCTTGCAGATCTGCGCAAGGATGTGGAATCGTCACGATTTGGGAGTTTTCGTTTTCTGGAAAACAAAACGTCCCAGTTTACGATCTCGTTTTTTGACGCTAGTTCATTGAACGCTGTTGAGATACGATCGAATCCGTCGTGTCGCAAATCGTAAAGACTCTGCTTCAGCCGCTCGATCGAATCGATGCTTTCGGTCAGTGATGCCGTCTCGCTCTGCAGGAGCTCGCTGGCACGCTGGGACACCTCGAAGAGTTTGCACGATGCCGCCAAAAGAAACGCAAACTTCTTGGTTTGAACTTGCTGAAGCAGTGACTGCGCTTCGAGTTCATCTAGTCCTCCGCTATCTGCGAATTCTGTCAACATCTCCAAAACGACATCGAACGACAAAAACACGTCCATCGCAGAGCTCAAGCGTGAGTCGACCTCAAGAGGCGGCCAATCTGGATGCATCTCTTTCTGGATCTCGAGAAAGCGAGAAGCACGAGAACCGTGCGTCAGAAACAGACGCAACGCGTTAATGGTTTCAAAAAACGTCTTAAATTCTGGACACCCTTTCGAGGCGTCACAGAGCACCGAGTTCAAATGGTGCGAACGGCAGTGGACGTACACCGCACGGGGAAAAGTGTGCTTCAGGATGCCGTCCACTCCAGACATCACGGACGCCCCATCGAACCCGAAACCCACGCACAGACCAGGATCCAACTCGAAAGGCTCCAAGATCTGCAAGATTTTCAGAGCTATTCCTTCGACCGAGCTATCAGTGTCGCCGACGTCAACAAATCCGACGGCACGTTCTCTAATCGAGCCAATGTGCAGATATCTGAGACACACCGCGACGAGTCGGCGATCGGACTGGTCCGAGCACTCGTGAGTCAGAACGGCGTAATGGGTCTTATCGGAGCAGGAGTTGTGTAACTCCTGTTTGATTTGTCGGAGCAGCAGAGACGCCGCAGCGTCTATGAGGTCGTTTCGGATCTCAGGACTGGTCGCGGTGAGATCTTTAGCCCTGGGAACGGCATCGAACCGGCTTTTGATACTCGGGTCGTATTCGCACAGGAGCTGGAAGAGTTCGCGGAAGTTGCCCGGGTCATGTTCTTTGTGCTTGCACAGCGAGATGTGCTGCCGGACACAAAACATGACCACGTCCAGGACAACTTTGATGTGATCTCGGTTGCTTTGGATCAGTCCAGGAGGAGTCACATTATGATGATGAAAAAGCTGAGAGGTCACGTGGTTCGACTGTTCTTTGTATTGCAGGAACTTGCACAAAGCAGTGTTGTGCGCTTTGCTCAGCTCGTGCTTGGAGCACGCCTGATGCGTGCGCTTCCAGTTCTTGAAGCCGCGCGTGAACTTGTCGGCGATCAGGTTGTTCCCGAAGTGCCTGCAGACTTTGCAGAAAATCGCGTCCTTCTCGGCGCTGTACTCCAGCCACGCGCCGTACTTGCTGTACCAGTGAGCCGTGAACCTGCGCGCCTTCCCCGCGATCAGCGACACCGGGAAACTCCGCAGTATGGGCTGAGCGGGAAACTCGTCGATGCTGGACAAATCCGTCACCCTGTCCCCCTGTCCCGGAGAGCCGCAGTCTCTCACCGCGTCCCAGTCCAGAGTCACAGCAGCCGGCACTTCACTCGAAGGCGGGCTGTCCTCCAAATGTTCGGTTTTGATACCCGGCCCGGTCCCGATGTCCGCGTCCACCGGCTCGCTCTTGCCTGTAAACGTTATAAAGTCTGTTTGTGCAGACATCGCTGCAGCGGCTCAGCGCTAACACTTCCTGTGTTTGAATAAATCCACCCGGGTTGGAACTTTTCTATGCTGTCTAAATGTTCCCGATAAATAATATCGTACAGTATTAATA
>JAQQZS010000018.1:18885499-18895806 GCA_030068045.1 Platyallabes tihoni | reverse complement strand
AGAGAAAACTACAACAAAAATATATTGTCATACCAAAGAATAAACTACCCGCCAAAGTGGCTAGTGAGACTAAAGTTCTTACCCGCCACAGCCGAATTTCACCCGCATTTGGCGGGTGGGCGGGTGCCAATGTCAAGCCCTGACACACACTCGTACATGCACACGCTCGTCTCCCTAATATTTTTCACGTTATACATTTTGCTGTCCAAACGTCCTCACAGGAAAAGCAACGTCTGACAGTTTTGTTGGGAATTAATTTTGGTTCTATAAGGATGGAGTGACATTTCCAGCATTCATTACTTGTGTGTGTGTGTGTGTGTGTGTGTGTCCAGTAAGCAACACATAGACAGCGCTCAGTGGGAGTGCAGCAGGCGGAGTTTGCACGCCGAGCCCTATGTGGAGGTGACTGGGAGGAGACGCAGCTCTCAGCCGTCTGCACCAGACCCCGAGCAGGTCACTCTCCCCCACCCCCCCCCCCATCTTTCTTCCTTCCGCTTAAATCACATCACCAGAGATTTAAAACATTCCTCTGCTTTCTTGCGTTCTACAGGAGTGTGAGGAGAGGAAGATCAAAGCCAGACCGCCAGGGAAAAGGTAATTTAATCCCTGTATTTTGAATAAAGTGTGCAGAGAAGTCTGAAGGGAAGGGGAGGGGGGGCGGGGTCACAGCTGTACAGATGTTACAGACTTTAAAGTCGCTGTGAAATGACTCGAGGTTTTATGGATGGACAGTCGAGGGTTTCACATCACCGGCTGGTACAAACTGTACAAGCAGCGGATTCAATGCTGAGGTGCGAAATGTTAAATAATCTATAATATATGAGGGCCGTTCAAGTCAAACTGGGACTTTTGATTGCGCAGAATAACAGAGCGGTGTATTTTGGAGGGAGTTTTGTAAGTCTGTTTAGAGTGAATCAGGAACAAACAAGGAAAATAACTGAATATGAGTTTTGTCAGTTAATGTGTGTGTATGTGTGTGAGACAGAGACAGAAACAGGAGAGGCCCAGTCGGGAAAAACGCTGTAGCTAATGGCACTCCGAGAGGTCCTGCTGTCCAGATGATCAATCAGACTGTGTGTAAAGGTAAGTAGGAGTGTGTGTGTGTGTCACAGAGGTATTAGAGAGCGAGTGTTGAGTAAATCAGTAGATCTTCACTGTAGAGTTTCTTTTATCTAAACACTGATGTGATCTTACTGAGGCTACAGCTGAATAAGGAGTCCTGTGTGAACACGTGTGTGCGTGTGTGTGTGTGGTACCTTGGCAGCATTGTACTGTATAAATCAAATTGTGTTTGTGTTGTTTCTGAAAGCTTCAGGCAGGGACACGTATGGAGACACGTCCTCAGAGAGCTCGAACTCGGTGCCGTCGAGTCCCATCCATCATCAGCACAGCCTGGAAACACAAGGTCAGCTCCGAGAGAGTGTGTCTGTCTCTCTCTCTCTCTCTCACTCACACTCTCTGATCTCCACCACACACCAATCCCGTTCCCCCTCTAATGTTGTGAAAGTAAGATCTCCTGAAGTGTATCCGCGCTGATCAGTGTGTGTGTGTGTGTAACGGTGTTGCGTCATGTCAGAAAAACTTGCTCACTGCGGGGAAGTAGTTTAAACATTTGGTGTGTGTGTGTGTTTGACCTTTTCAGATACAGAGAGTCAGTCGGATAACTCCGTCCCGGATCCACCCGACGCCCCCCGCCTCCTCCATGGGCAGGGCACTGTAAGGAAGGCGGTCGCCATGGTGAACCCGCTGGTGGCGGAACCGGAGCGCGCGGGTGCGGATGTCCCGTCTCACCCCTCGGCTGTTGTGGAGCTGTGCCTCCCCTACGCCCTGCAGTACAGCACCGGCGGGCACAGAGACATCGGCAAACCCGGAGAGAGCAAACTCACCATCACAATCAGCGGGTCCCAGTGCCCGCTTCCGCCCGCCTTCCCTGAACCACCCCAGCCTCAGGCTCCGCCCAGCGCCCTCGCCGCTCCAGGGAAACCGTGCGCCAAGGCGAGCGCTCTGCCCCAGAGCATTCACGCGCCTTCGGGTTTAGTCCAGTGCGCGCTTGCTAGCACCATGCCTGCTCACATACCCAGCTCCGCTCCTCTGCCGTCGCCCGCCAGCATGCCGGCGCCAAGCGAGAACGTGGCGTACATCAACAGCACTGCGCAGTCGCAACCCACCAGCTGCAATGCCTGCGGTTGCCGCGGTACCTGCGGCGGCAACGGAGCCCACCAGTCTCCCGCCAGCTTCTTCCTCCCGGCGCATCCCGCCCGCCAGATGTTCGGGCCGCCTGCGCAGTTCTTCCAGCTGGCGCCATCGCTGTGCAGCACCACCTTCCCCGCGCAGGGCCACCAAGCTAACGGGACGCCGCTGCCCTTCTACACCCAGAGCGCCGCCTTCGCCGGCAGCGCGCTCCTGCACACCCACTCGGACCACCTGATGCCCGCGCAACCCAGCTACGCCACCCTGCCCCAGGTCACGCCCTTCGGACGCTTTTACCCGCCCGTCTTCCCGCCCGTGGGCGCCATCCCCGGCGCCGCAGGGATAAAGAAGAGTGGCACCGTGTCCTGCTACAACTGCGGCTTGAGCGGCCACTACGCGCAGGACTGCAAGCAGCCGCCCATGGACGCCGGGCAGCCAGGTAACGCCAGTGCCAGGAGGTCACGAGTTTCCCTGCAGCCTACATCGTATCCATAATCTAGTTGCTAGATCCATATCTGATGACCACAATGTGTAGAAGCAAAAAAAAAAAAAAAAACCCTACAAAAAACGCGTGAAACGTGTTGCTGCTCTTCTGAGCCGTGTGTGTCTTGTGCTTGTGTTATATGTGTGTGTGTTTCAGGTGGCTTCCGGCTTAAGTATGTCGCCCCACATTCGTCGGAGACACTAGACAAAGCTGATTGACAGCGAGCTGAGGACCAAGGAGACGCTCTGTCTCAGTTTCTATATTAAACACACCAGAGCGATGGGATTTGTGTGTGTGTTATTTGTATTAGCCACCTCTATAAGCTGAGACGTTTTTTGGGGGACGAACCCGCTCCACGTGTCACATCCCCCCCACCCCCCCGCCACGACGTCGTTCACGTGCACACTGAAGTCCTTACAGTTGAGCTGAAAAAAGGAGATTCGACTTAACGGTCTCCGAGTTTTTTTTGTTTGTTTGTTTGTTTGAAATGAAGGGTTTTATTTTAGACGGCTTTGAGAATCATTTTTATACTTGCAGCTGAACTGAGTTGAGAAGTTTTTTTTTTTTTCGATAAAGGATTTTCGTTACACTACGTATTCTTCAATGTGAGTGTTCTGAATGTAACAACGCGTAACTAAAGTCAGACGTCGTACTGTGAAAACCGTCTCTCACGCCGTCACGCGCTCCGCTTAGGACCCGTTCGAACACGATGCACGAATAGTATTGTTTTCCAGAAGCCTGCGCGCGCGTGTGTGTGCGCGCGCGTGCGTGCCTCTCTCTCTCTCTGTGTATGTGTGCGCGCACGTCAGGTTTTTATCAAAGTGCACTGATATCTACAGCATTAAGAGTCGCTTGTCGTTCGTTCAGAGCTGCGTTCGTCCAGCAGGGGGCGCGTCTGTGACCGATGCATGACGCATGCGTTTTTCATGCTGACCTTCACACGGACTTTATCATCATCAGCAGCAGCACAAAGCGAGCGCACGTCCATGTAGTACCGTAGATAATCATCGCCGCGGGGCCAGAGGTCCAGGAATGGGTGGCGGACCTGATCGAATTTGCAACCTAAACAGAACCACACTAAAACAGTCGCCTTTTATTTTTGGTTCAATTCAGCGCAGGAGAATTCACGCCTCCTCCTGGACATCCGGGTGCAATTAACCCAGGTAGAAGGATTCAGATCAGGTCCGAGTCTCGAGCTTCCGGGTTCGATTTCTGCCGCGCTGCTCTCGCGCTCACATTTGTGATTTTCAAAGGTGGTATTTTTTTGTGTGCGTCGTCTCTTCCAAGCATTACGATCCTTACGAGGACGTTCCGGCTACAGAGCGCGAGGAAACGAGACGAGACCACCGTCTCACGACGATTATTTATTTTTGACTTTGTCTTCGAGGATGTGAAAGCGACCCTGCCTGCTTATTAAAACCTTATTTTCTAATTATTAGGTGGCATATAAATATATATATACATATTCATATATATTTATATAGATATATTTGTGCCGATTTGCCACAAGATGTTTGGATTTCCGGAAGTCTTAATTTGTGTAAGTTGTGTAAACTATTTCAGTCTCGAGGTTGTGAGCATTTAAAAACAAAACAACAACAAAAAAATTGAAAGAAGAATAAGAAGAAGCATATCTTAAATTGCCAAAGCCAATTCAGAAATCAGTTTCTTTTCTATGGAGAGATTTGGCTTGTTTTTTTTTTTTTTTTTTTGTACTGATCAATAAAGAGTCAGGATGTCAGACAGAACCCGAGGCCTTTAAATTGTTGCAGGTTGGCAGATGATGTTTGGTCGGTCGGTTTCATTTTTATGCCAGGCATTGCCTTTGTAAACCTTTATTAATATTATTAATGTTATGATAATGATGATTATTATTTCGTTTGCATGTTCTGAGGTGTTGAATTTGATTCTGGAAGACGAACCCAGGAACCTGCCAACTGTATTAGTCCAAACTTTTCACAAGTGTAAAAGGTTTACGATGCTGTACTGTATAAAAGAGTTTGTTTTTATTTAGGCCTCGGAGATTGTTTATTGTATTTCGTATGTAAATGTTGATTAACATGGAGGTTACAATTTATCTCTGATCGTATTTGCATTTTAAGCAAATGGAGCATTTTCTCTTGAATTATTAGCAATAAATGGTTGAGGCAAAAAAAAAAGCTCAGGTGTCGTCTCACTGTATGTTACACTTGGCAGCCACTAGGGGGCGAAATTTAACAACATAAGGTAACAAAGGACTAAAACTGCTACACACAAAGTATGTTTATGGTACACATGGGAACTTGTTAGTATAAATGTTCTGTGATGAAGCATTTAATCGCTAATTGAGGTTTTTATTGTTAATGAGATTATCTTAAAAGCTGAATTTAAAAACAAAATAATTTACATTTTCTAAAATCAATCAGCCAAAACACAAGAGCAGCGATTCACTTAAATGAACATTTACATTAACGCAAAAAGAAAAAAAAAATCCTTCGCACCTGAGGGAGGTTTCAGCTGTGCATGTATTTGCAACTCACACCAATACCTTAAAACTGTATTAATCATAATCTTTATTAATAAGAATTAATTTGCTTGTGTCTGTGGTGGCTCTCCTTATCTTTACAGCAGCAGTGTGCGCGCGTGTGTGTTCTATGGACTTTAGTGTTGTTCTGTTTCACACATCAGGAAGTGTGAGCTGTGAAGAAATCATCAAGTCACGCATGTAAACAGGAAACTCCTGGAAAAACTGTGACATGAGGCTCGGGCTCTGATCTTGTTGTGCGCAAGCAGGATGGGGGCAAAAGGAAAAATTAAATCATCTAGACGTTTTCTGTACACTCGACTTCCACCGCGCATGCGACGAGGGGCCGTTTCTCATCCTGCTATTGACCGAACGAGGTGAAAGGGTCGTCGGGGTCTTGGTGGGTTATTTCAGCAGTTTGGGCACCGCCATTGCCGTCATGGCTGTAATGGTTGGCACGGTGATGTCCCTGAAGACGGGGAGCGAGTTGGGGGAGACGGACGGTTTGCTCTGGTTCAGGGTCTCGATGATCATCTGCCTCGTGTCGCGATTGGCATCGCCTCGGACCGCCAGCAAGGCAACAATGTGTTCCTCCCTAACAATGTAACACAACCATTTTAGTCAGTCACACCAGCACGATAGACCGGGTGAAGGTGAAACAGGAAGTTAAGGCTGACCTGATGTCTGGGTACTTGGAGACCAGTGTGGAAACTTCCAGGAAGAGAAGCGTGGGGTCGGTCAGCTTGAACACCTCCGCTATGGCAGAGATGGAGCCACAGAGCCAGTCGGTGTCGTCTCCCTGCGACACAGGCATTAAAAACTAATTAATCTGCATTGTAACCTCTAATAAGCCAACATTATAACTCATTATAACCAATCTGCATTATAACCTTTCATAACCAAACACTACAACCTCTCAAATCTATAACCTCTTATAACAAAACACTATTCATAACCTGTATTAACCAATCAACAGTATAGCCTTTAACAATCAACATTACCGTTTCATAACCGTTCAACATTATAACGTAATAATCAATCTGAATTATAACCTCTCTATAACCTCTAATAAAAAATGACCAATATGTCTTATAATTTCTAATAACCCAACACATTGTGACTAAAATTATAACCAATTAGCTATAAGTAATCATTATAACCTAATAAGCCAACATTACAACCCAAAAAAAACCTACCTGTCTTATAACCTTAAAAGTCCATCAACATTATAACCACTTTAAACAATCGTTAGAAACCACTTACAACCATGTGACATTATAACCGTTAATACCAGTTAAATTCACAACCTCTAAAAAGCAGTCAATACATCAAACACCTTACATTCAGTCACTGTATCCTCTTATAATCAATCTGTAGGATCACTTATACTGTATTCTATCGCTATAATATCGAATACCCAAACAATATTATAACCCTTTATTATCCTGCACTATAACATGTCATGATCACAAGATTATAATCAATTAAACTGCTTTGTGAGAGAAGACTCACGGCAGAGAGTTTTTTGAAGAGAAAGCTGAACTGATCTGCCTCTTTGATCATCCTCTCCGCTCCCTCCTTCCTCTCCTCTGCGTTTTTAAACGTGATGCGTTTCTGCATGATGGCCCTCAGGTACTCCACAACCACGCGCCGGTGAGCCTCCCTCGTCATCTCCTACACACACAGATTTCAACTTTTTCAAGAGCTAAAAATAAGAGGAATTAACAAGAACAAGCCAAAATCCGCGATGTAGCATCACCACGCGGTAAAGTGCGCGAGAACCACCAACATCTCCGCTACCTGATTGTAAGGCTTTTTAATTTTGGCGAAGTCGTTGAAGTAATCTTCCACCGTCACACAGATGGTGTCCACGGCATGAGAGCCCGTCAACCACTTCCGGGTCATCAGCTCGTTCAGGTGGTTCTGTTAACCGTACAAGAATGAAACAGTTTTAACATGATCTTATTATCTTCAGGTTAATAATAATAATAATAATAATAATATGAACTAACGTTTGAAAAACTTAAACAGCATCCTCAGCATCAGGCCACATCTTATAATTGCATTCACATTCCATACAAACTTAAATAATTCTGTTGATTGTGTAAAGCTGCTTTGAGGCAATGACAATTGCTAAAAGCGCTATACAAATAAAATTGAAATTGAAATTATACATTTTTTATACATTACTCAGGACAAGATAGACAGGCCATGCCCACAGCATCCAGCGCCCGGTCGTACCTCCAAATCGAGGAAGACTTCGTCCAGTAGGAACTGGCAGCCCTCCTTGGCCACGTCGTTCAGGGTTTTCTCGATGGCTGCGTCGTTTTGGCTCGGCTCCGTCGACTGCGAGTATTTCCGTTTCAGGCTATTTATAGACTCCCTGAACGAAAGAATGAAAATATCTCATCAACACCAAACAAACGAGACGCCACCCAGCCCGCGTGCTCGTATCACGCGCCACGCTTGAATTCATCTCTAACGAAAACATCCAGCTTTGCGTACTTAAAGGTCTGGCAGTTGTTGATGATGGCGATCATGTACTGAACGTAGCACTGCGGAAGCTGCCGGTCTTTCAGGTGCTCCTCCTTGTAAGCGATGGCTTCGTCCCGGTACCTGAAACGCACGGCACTGCTTTTAAAACACTGCAGGGACATGTGTAAAAGAAAATGGGAATCATTCTCTTCTCAGATTCTCCGCTGACCTGACCAGGAAGGAGGTCATCTGTTTTAGACAGAGCATCAGGACCTGCTCTTTGAACGTCTCGTTGATCTGAGCCGCCACTTGAAGGTTCTGTTCGAACATCTGGAGCAAGACGAGAGGACAAATAGATAGAAAAACACAGATAAGGTATAGTGTGGACTGTAAAGAAGAGCTGGATGAGGAGATCAGAGATGTCGTGTGTGTGTGTGTGTGTGTGTGTGTGTGTGTGTGTGTGTGGACCTGGAAGACGATGGCAGGTAGAGTGGTCTGGTAGTAGCCGTCCTGGTCCGCCTCGGGCTCCGTGTCCTTCTGCCAGTCCTTCTTGTCTGTTTCTAGAGCTTTCCGCAGCCACCCTGTGATGTTTGACTGTAACACGGAGGTACAACGTATAAGATAATCGGTTGCAAGAAGGTGTGATGTCGTGCAGCTAAACATAAAAATATAAAGTCCAACATGGTCTCATATTTTAATATTACGTCAACAAAGCGTGTTCATGCTCAAGCTAAAATACTCTTAGATAATGCAATACTTTGATCTTCTGCTTCAGCATCTATGTAGTAAATGAGCTACTGCTGAGTCACGCCGCCGCCAAAGAACAGCAAAGCCGAGTGACGAACTGGAGGAGGGTTTCTCCTCATATGAGGTCACATTAGGGGAAAAATCTATTTGGCAAGTTGAAGACCGAAGGCCAAACAGCACATTTAAAAAAATTTTTTTGTACACACACACACACACACACACACACATTGGAGACCCATCTTGATGTCTAGAAAATGACAAAAAATTATACTTTGTATAATAGGTGTTCTTTAAAGGGAAAAAAAAAACTATGTGCACTTTTTAGCCATTTATTAGATACGGGGGGGGGGGGGGGGGATATATATTGAGATTCTTTTAGTTTTCTCACAATTCATGTTATCGTCACACTGACTTCAAATTTGACCACTGGTCTCCACGGTCACTAGTTGTACTACCGAGGTTTCTAGATGGATGGATGGATGGATTTAAGGTGGTGAAATGTTGCAGTTCCTCTATAATCCTACAGGTGGAGTGCTCACATCTTCCAGTGCCATAGGAGCAAACTATTTGCAAAGTTTGTTTAGAACTGTAACAAAATAGTGATGATATCATATTGTGTAGTGAGTCCGGTCCCTCCTACCATTTACAGTTTCATTTTACATTATGGAACGTCACTTATTATTCCGGCAGCATAGATTCACCACCCTGTCTCATTTCTCTCACAAGAGAAATCGTACAGTTTAATGAGAAACTTAACCTCTGCTTAAAGAAAACCTAACCATGTCAAAGATGATCATTTTTCTCTTTTCAACAACAACGTGCTGTTTTAATCCAATGTTGACTTTCCGAGTCCCTGTGTGGGCTGTTGCTATAGAAACAACAGCGTGATGCGAAGCGATGTAGACTCACGGTGAAAGTGGCGAGGTATTTGCTGAGCAGCAGGTTCACCACATCCTCAGGCAGGAGCGGCTCCAGCTGCTTGACGTCACACTCGGGGGACAGATCTGGATGACCCATCATCTCCACACTGAAATACAAAATACATATCACACTAGATATATTGGGCCCACTAAATTGACCAAAATTGGTGTGGTATTAGGGTGAGTCAAAATTTATCCGCACTCTTGTTGCATTAAAACCTCTATTGGCTGAACTGTCTGATCGGCTTTCCGTTTGAGGCTACTGTCCCCCCAGTCGCTGCTGTGCAGGGGTGTGTGTGTGTGTGTCACATCAGTTCATTTGTAACTGCGGTGCGAGCGAAAAATAGATGCCCCATTTGTGATTTGCAGGAAAGGAGAGCAGCGTGTAGCGAATCGGGTTTTTGTGGTCTGAGGGTGTACACCTGGTGCCGAAACAACTCATGGAAGATCATAAAGAGCAGAGTTTGGATATCTGCAGACAAAATCCAGACCGATACTCTACGGGAGGTAAAAGTGTTTTTTTTTTTTTGTTTGTTTTTGTTTTTTTTTTAAGAGAATCATACTGGTGATGAGACACGGATTCATCACTACGAGCCTGAGAGTAAACGGCTGGAAACCTAAGTCACCGACCGAAATAAAAAAGAAATAAAAAATTGATGCTTACACATTTCTGGGATTCTCCAGAGCCAGTTTTGGAACATTATCAAGAAAAAAGGTTCAACAATCGACAGGGGTCGTTACCGTTGCGCTTATTGAAGAGCTGAAGACTAAACCTCAGATTAAACACAGAGGACCGCTATCCAAAAACGCTATCCTAGATATTGCATGACGATGCACATTTCTACATCCGCCTACACTGTCGACACTCTGCGAAAACTTTGTTTTGAGGTGTTAAAGCGTCCCCCCTACAGTCCTGGGCCCGTATTCACAAAGCTTCTTAGAATTCTCTCAGAGAGCTCCTATCTTAGCTTAAAAAGTCCTAGCTGGG
>JAQQZS010000018.1:18812346-18831671 GCA_030068045.1 Platyallabes tihoni | reverse complement strand
CCCCCCCCCCCCCCCCCCCCCCCCCCCCCCCCCCCCCCCACCCCCCCCCCCCCCCCCCCCCCCCCCCCCCCCCCCCCAACACAGATTATAAGCATTAAAGGAAGAGAAAAAAAAAAGGTGGCAGTGGTGAATTCATCACTTGTACGTACAGTCCAAAGGCTCCGAATTAGTGAGGTGCTTCTTGAACTGCTCGTTAAGGTCCTTGCTGACGCCGATGTCCTGGAACATGCGCTGAAGCTTGGACGTGTACTCGAAGCCACATGCTTGCTGTAAGATGACATACAGGCATACTGGGTTACTCCAAAGGCAAAAATAAATAAATAAAAATAAATAAATATTGACTGATGACTACCAAATCAAACTTCTAAGAGATTCTGGCATGACTGTGTTGTTCTAGTTGATGAATTGTACTGATATGCCAAAAGAAACGCTGGCATTAAAGCAAGCTGGCGGAACCTTCAGTTTGGAGATCATGCTGGCCTCGGCGTCGTCGCTTGCGCTGTTCTGGTGGACCAGGCGCTTTGCCAGCATTTTCGCATAAAACTTCTGGAACACATCTTTATCCTCAATGTACTTAAACACCACCATCTGGAAAATGAGATAACACAAATTGAGTCCATGATGAAGCGTTTTTTTCTTTTACATAGAGCCTGGATTTCTCTGGGGTGTAACGGGACACATTTTCGGACAGGACGTTGGGGTCGGCGCAAATCGTGATCCGAGTAAATACGGTCTAGGTCAACTAGTGCTGGGGGATTTTCTCGATTAAATCAGTTAATTCATTCATTAATTTACGGAAGAGGCAGCTTGCCGCTTCACTTAAGAGAAGTGTTGTGCAGTTATTGTTGGAAATGAGTCTCTCGACGTAGGAAAAAGTATTCATGGTGTATTATTTCTGCTCATACAGAAGTGGTCGTAAAACGGGGACCGAGTTTGAAAATGGTGTCGGAACAATTTTTTCCCATCCCATTCCACCAATCTTGCACCACCTGATGCCTACTCGTGAGGAATGTAAAGAGGAGTGTGTTCAACTGGCAAGAACTAAACGAGCAAATCATCATCTTCTGCAGCAGTCTGCAGCGACCTTTGTTCAGGCACGTTCATGGTAGACAATCTTCAGTATAGACAGCTACACTAGAAGTTCAGAGCAATAGCACTTGTGCTTTTCAGATTTCTCGTGAGAATCCAGTGCCTCACAATCCAATGTGCCAAAGTCTGAATGTTCTGCAACATGGTTCACACTGTGCCTCATATGACACTGGATCTTTTCAGCTTTTTCTTGGATCTGTATTTACCCACAGCTGAACCGGTCTTCCTGTTTAGGAAGAAACATGGCCTGTTTACAAGTTTATAGATTTACAATATTTATTTCCTCCACTTCTCTGTACTGAAACAGGTCTGAACTTCAAAACGCACTGAAGTGTAACCCCTCGTATTTAAGCACTTTACTGGCTGAACAGTTTATATCATTACAATTCACTACGCACCACTTTTTAGCTTTAGATTTCCATGAAACCAAATCAACAGACTGGGCACCACACCTAAGCGTTAAATTTGTCTATCCTCACATTTGGCACCTGTTAACTTTTACATATTTACACGCAGTACTACAACCCACCACTTGATTTAGAGTATCCTCAAGCTCAGCCTCCTCTGGGTTCTTGGAGCTTTTCTTAAGCAGAGAGTCACAGTATCGGGCCAGAAGTTCAGGAGATTTGCTGGACGACTGGACCATCCTGGTGACGGCGTTGTTGTTGATGAAGCGCCCACAAGCCTGAAATTGGCACATGATCACTTTAACAGACATGAAGTACACCACGACATCATATTAAAAAAATAATACAACACCAACAGAATAACAGACTCATTCAAGTTACATGACATACGATCTAGGACCTCGTACTAAAGTGACCCAGATACGATTTTAAAAAAAACATCAGAAGGTGGGTTTAGACAGCCTGAAGAAAAAAAAATCTGATCTGCGTCATAATAGGGTAAAAAAATAAAATAAAAACATCCTGCTGGTAAAGTGAATTCAACCTACATTACTATGACAGAGTGGAAGGAACCAAAGCATTACCTTATCCAGTGCAGCGACAAAGCCAGCATCGTTATTGAACGCAGACATCACTAAAGCGTTGTATTTCTTATGGACGTCCAAAATAGTCTGAACGTACATTTTGGGGTCCTGGATAAAAGGGGAAAAGGACAGACACGTAGGTAAATTTCTTTTTAAGAGTTTAACTCATGAGATTAGAGAAATAGACTGACTCTTAATGAATCTTCAAACTCACATTAAGAGCAGCTTCCCCACATTTCTCGATAGCAGCAAGGCCTTGGTTGTAGATGTGCGTTTCTAGAAGCTTCTTGAGCTCTCCTAAACCGTCTGTGATCCGAGACACCAGGTTGTACATACGGCCGAGATCTGCGCAAAAATAAATTAATTATCGGTTCATCTTTGTTACTTTTAAACGCCATTCAGTCAGATTTTGTTATTCGATATTAAAACTTTTGATATTACAACTTTTTGGATTTACTTGTTTAAAAACTTTTGTCGATAGAATAAAAAGTTCCTCACAGGAGTAAAAGAAATCACAGTCAAATAAAATATGTTTGATGGACAGAGGGGGTTTTACATGATGAACACTGTGGTGAATTTTCTCTTGATAATAAAAACGTGTGTAGGGATTGAGTCTGATAATCGATTCAAAATGTAAAACCCTCAGACCAGAACCAGACACGCCACAGAACCAAAGTGCAGACTCTGAGCTTTATTTAGACCGCCACACCTTCGTTCTTGTCCGCATCTAGAAGATTCTGGAACTCTGTGTGAAAGATCTCCAGATGCTTTTCAATGAGAACCTGCTCACACTTCCTGGCCAGCTCATCCTGCGTGCTTTCATGGAGGTAGACCTGTACCCTCCTCTGCTCTTCCAACAAACGTGCCTCCGCCTGCACCCACACAAGCATAAGACAGCCTTAAACATTTTAGGCAAAAACAGACATGCACACAGAGGAAAAAATTAAGTAAAAAAAAAAAAAAACAACAAAAAATCTGATTTATCCAGAGGAAACTGCTAGCACGAATGGCATGTACTATGTCTGAAACTAACTGCTCTTCATGCTTGTGTGCCTTCAGGTTTGTTCTTATAAGGCAATCGGGCACACGGGTCCACACTTCAAATGCTTGATTCTGAGAAACAATCCATCGGCGCGGGTTTGTTTTTTTACATAATTAAAACTTACGGGATCAAGTTAACCAGCTAGCTGAACAATTAACCGCCTGATTAGAAACAATAAAAAAAAAATTAAAAACCTTTGCCAATGCCAAACCTTTTTCATATACTCAGTGACCGGGTTCTGCTCGAGGAATTGTGTGCTTTCCCTCGTGTAGAAGCGCTCAGTGTCAGCCAGGAACTGAGTCTCGAAGTATTCCTTAAAGACAGACAGAGTGGGACCTTTGGCGAAGGCGTCGTCCTCGTTCAGACCCAGCTCAACTAAACAAATGGAAATCTCTCATTATTACCTACTACATATAATAAATAGTAGACTAGTGTAACAATTAATATTTTTGCATGCTAGTCACCTGCACCCACAGGTAGCTTAGCTGATTGCCAGACGAAAAAAAAAACATGTTGACATTTTCCCCTAATTGCATACAGATTTTCACCAATCTCTCATACAACAACTTGTAATTTTTATTTCAGTGACTGAAAACACAATCTACAATTATTAACCTTAGATTTACTCTGGAGTTAAATTGGCCACTCTAAGTGGAATTAATCTAAACCTTAACTTAAATGAAAAGTGCAAAACAATAAAAATAAAATAAATCCCTGGCTTTTCCTACGTAGCTAAAATGTTAATGTACGCTGTAAATGAAATACATTTCGATACATGGATTACATTCATACAATATTCCGTAGTGTGCAAGTAGAAGGCATCCCTGGACGAGCTAGGCAACAATAAGGGGACTTGTATTATTAAAACTTGAAAATTGAAAGGGATAATACAAGCAGGCTTTAAATATAAATTACTTCTTTTATGTCCGTATTTATCAGGTTGTGAGACACTCACATGAGTACTCACCTCTGGGCCAAACCCAGCCAGGGCCCAACTTCTAAACTGTTCATTATACAGGTAGTCTCCGACTTCGAAACGTGTTCCCGGGACGGTACTCCTTCTTAAGTCGGATTTGTTCTTAAGTCTGATGAAGTGAACCTTGTACACCTTTGACACTAACATACAATGTAAAGCATACCAATCCACTTGACTAAATCTGTCAAGTCTAAATTCTGTTTTCCGAAATTAGGATTATTCGTCATCAGGACAGCTTCGCAGGACTGCCATTTTCTATCATCGTGCTCCCGGACTGTTCATTGAAATTAATGAGCCTGGCTCATTTCTCCCACATCCCCACACATGCATACAATAACCCGGACTTTAGACATTTTATGCATTCACTTACACAATGGAAATATTGGTATGTGGTGCACCACAGTGTGTATTTTTTGTATAATACATATGAGCTACCTTCCATGATTGAACCGGATGACGAACCGCGGTCTGCTCGTATCTGCAGAAATTCGTAACTTGAATGTTCGTAAGTCGGGACTACCTACACTACAATTTCCCTCCAGGTTAACAAAGATTTATCTTATCGTTTCTTATTTGAAGACTCAGGGTGAGAATTCTCTGTAAGCCTTTAGTAAAGCAAATGTCAGACACTAAACTGATTATACTTTTCACTACAACATTATAGAAGGAATAATTTTTTTTCAAATAATGAGTAAAGGAAGCGTAAAAGCTCAGAAGAGCGCAAGGACACACCGTAGGACTGAACCACGCCACTGATGAGTCTGGTGTTGATCGTCTCTCCATTTCTCTCCTTCTCAATAAGCTTCAATACTGCATTTGTAACCTGACAAAGGGAACAAGGACAGGTTTGATTAAAAACAAAACATCAGTGAGTAGATTTTGTTACACAATAAAAGTGACCATGTCTATAGGTGTATAACTACTGTAGTCCAGAGTTTCTTGCTTTTATAATAAGTTCCACTCTTTCTGGGAAGGCTTTCCATGAGATTCTGGAGGGGTCCCTTTGCTAAATTTCCATTAAACCATTATGGCATCTGAACCTGTAACTCAATTAGCAGTCCAAAATCTTGGATATCTACCCCTGCCGCAATGGTACAACGGCCTTAATGGGATCAGTCTTGTATGACTTCTGCACTCGCACTGAACTAACTCCAGTTGATATCTTTCCAGTTGATAAGTTACGGAGTATTTAGTACAAATTTAAGTCCCTTTCTTATCCTCTCCACAGAAAATCGTTCCGAGGCCTGCACTCTGGGCAGATTTGTTGTGGTTAGTGCACTCTACTTCTGTAGCGTTAGTCGACTGAGCTCGGAGTTTCACTTTGAAACAAGTTTATACTTTTTAAGAGTCAGTAGTTGAAGTATTTTTCGCAGCTTGCTGTTCTGGAACGAAAATAGTTTGTAAAAAAAAAAATTTTTTTAAAGTTAAAAAAAAAAAAAGAAGTCACTTTGACTTGTATTGGCTTCTGTCATCACCCACACCTCCTCGGTTTGTAACAGCTGAGAAAATGGTTTGTGCGTGTGCGTTTTTATGCTGGTGGTTCTGAAAAACTAAATCCATGGATTAAACTGTTTCACAGATTATCCCTGGGAAATCCTGAGAGGACTGAGTTGTGACTATTTGTGTTGAAAATATGTATAAATACATAATTAATTTGCAAACCTGAGAGACCAGTGTGTATGCGAAGATCATTTCAAAAGACGAAGATTATATCATTAGGAGGAAAAACTCTGAAGAGAACAGCTGTGCTATCATTAGTCGAACTAACAACAGCTAACGAGGAGGTAATGAAGTAAAATATACGGCCTTCATCTTCCATGAATCAATCCAGAATAAATGTGGGTGTGAGAACGTTGTTGTTACTAAAGGCCATATTACACAGTGTCAGGACCTTTGTAGAAACTAATATTACTTTGGTACATTATGTGTGGTGTTGTAACACTGGTCATACCTTTTGACTTTTTCTGAATTTGCCTTTATGTACCAAGATGTCAAAAAAAAAAAAAATGCTTATATAGATGGGGGTGAAAAAATATTTGGTTATGAATATTTATAAATTTTAACGTTTTATTAGATTTATAACAGAGATGCCAGTGACTGGAATCAGCTGTTTTTCAGTTTTATCAGCCTCGTATATAACCGATTCTGCACACGAGTATCTGAATTGTGGAACAGAAATGAATTTTTATGAAAGTTGCACATGTTAAAAAGCCTCCGATCTGCTTTTTCTCCAAACTAATTAGTCTCGAAACCCACTCATTACACATGCTTACGCCAGCCTCAAAACTCAGCGAGCACGATTTAGTCTTGAAATACGTGTTAGAAGCTGCGTGTGCTCACAAAAAGCTGTCAGTCTGCGCTGTTCTCGCAGTTGATCAACATGTGCTCAAGACTTTAAAAGCATTTGAGGCTGCAAATTCCTGTCGTTTCTTTATAAGCCGACATAAATTGTAATAAATAAAAAAAGCCTTCCGTTTAACACATCATGTCTTCATGGAACTTGCTTTGTGGATCTCACAGAGGCATTATCATGATGGAACAGGGTTGGGGCCTTTCAGCTCCAGTAAAAAAAAAAAAAAACTGTAAAGCTACAGTATGACATGATAGTCTGTATAGTTTATTTTATTATTTACCTTTATTTAACCAGGCAAGACAGATTACGAACAGGTTTCTTATTTACAAATGTGGCCTGGCAAAGGCTGAGCTTTTTGGGGGAAATAGGGGAACTAATAAAAAATAAAACATTTTAAGAAAGATACATATATACAATATAAACGAAGTTACGAGAAAAGTAAAAGCAAAAACAGTAAATACGTTACATATTTAAGAGAGAAAAAAAAAGTAAAATTTAAAGTTGTTTGCTTTAAAATTTGTGATAAGTTTGTGGGCAAAAAACAAGTGGGTGTGATGGTCAGTGTCCACCTGGTGCACATAAACCAATTGTATATTAAAAAAATAATAATAATAAAAATAAATAAAGTCTACACATAATAAAACTGTAAAGTTGACATGTCTGTACATTGAAGGTATTTGTGGAAAAATTTTTTTTGGGGGGACGCAAGATGACAAGTTTTTTTTTTTTTTTGCCTGTGTGCTTGTGCACGCATCACGTACAACTAGTGAACAAATTTGAACGGGGTTTTCGTGAAAATTGGGGTTTTAATGGGGTGTAACATATAGGCAATCAGCCCATGGAAATAGAAGACATGCTAATTTAAATTGAAAACGCCTCTATTTTCATAAAAAAAGAAAAAACAAAAATCATTAGTTCATCTAAAAATTCAACAGGTGGTGCTGTACATTTTTTAAAAACGCGCTTATGATTGTGCAGTTGAATTCCATGCGAACAACATTGAGGGCACATCTAGTAAATAAATAAATTAACACTTCTTCATACTGAGGAGGAGAAACAAACCTGTTTGTTCAGCGGTCGAAACAGGCATTCTCTCCAGGTCACCAAGGCCAGCTGGAGAGAAAGAAAAAAAAAAAAAAAAAAAAAAGAAGAAGGGGCGTTCGGGATTAGCACATCTCTTGCTCAATCGTGTGCGCACACAGACACACACACAAGAGGACTTTGGTCATCCTTACAGAGTAGATTTCGTAGATCCCCTTGCGGCCCTCATCACATTCGCGGCGAACCCAGTGGCGATTGAGGTAGGCACAGATACCATTGAGCACTTTGCTGGAGAACCGGTAATCCTCCCACTGCTGCGTGTAGAACTTCAGAACGCTCTCGTCCATTAAGTCCTCACCATCCTGGGAACACAGCACACAGCACAATAAGGCATCAGTTTTATCCAAAATTTTATTAAATAAATCTTGACCTTATTCTCTGCATCATCTTGGGGGGGCGGGGGAGAAAAGGATATCTTTTGTACCTTTAGTAAGTTAGTCAGGTAATTCTTCAGGAACTCTTTTAGTCTCTTGTAGAGCTCGAGGCCCACAAACTGGGCTCCTCCTGGAGTGGGTGCCTTCTTGGAAGGTTTGGATTGGGGGATGCCCGGCCCGCGGGCCTGGTTCGACTGGTGCACGCTGGTGCAGTAATTATACACATGACTGGAAGCATGGAGTCAAGGAATTGCGCAGATAATACAGACCACGTATAAACATAATATATTGTGCTGAGAGATTACAACATTGTTGTTATTATGAAGCTCTGGAAATTCTGTCATTGTAGGATACTATAGAAACAAGATGACCGACAGAGCTGCTTTAATAAACAATTAATCAATGCCTTTAAATCAACAGTGCTGAGCAACATGATGAAATCAGTAGTGACAATAATGTTCAAGTTTTCCCTTCTCACACCTTCTAACTAGTGTATTAATATTACTAGATGATATTCTCGCCTGATGAATAAAGCAGCGAAGGAATTCAGATTGACCGATTTGAACCACACACACACAGGATACGTGTAGAGCTCCATGTAGCGAGATTTGGCCATGCTCTGGCGAGTGTACACCTGCTGAATGCCCGCTCGCAGGTCATCCCAGATCTGGTCCAGCCCAATCTGTTTGAGTCCATGAGGGTTCTGGCTCCTGGTAGACGACATCCTCGGTCCTGTCCCCGTCTCCGTCTACCCTGATGCTGTGTGTCGCGATCTTTTCCTGGCGTTCGGCTCTTCGTGTCCCTTGGCTCGACAAGGAGGCGCCCAGCTAGTCCTCCATAGGGCGCGGCGGACAGTGGGGACGATGTGGAGGAAAAGGACGTGGCCTCGGACCGGGGAGGTAGCGCCTGGTGAGCGCTGGGGACACTTAAGTAAGAGTCAGGAAAGAAACCTGGAGGAGAACAGGGAATAAAAAGATCCAGCGTTGCATGAGGACATGTATGGACTTGCACTTTAATCGAAAAGAAAACATACTTCTCTGGATTATAAATTTAAATAAGCAGCTTATGTGGTCGTGTTCGTTTAATGCTGAGGGCACATTAAACCAACTAATATATCAACTTGTAGTCACGTGGAACGTACTACAAAAAAGTAAGGAATATTAAAGTGCTTTTAATGCATATCGTACTGTGTATGACTGTGTATCTGACAAATAAAATTTGAAGTGAACAAACGTGAATGCTTATACAAGGAAACCGATAGATTAATATCCAAGCCAAAGAGCCTGGATATTGGACAGTGGCAGCCAGATTACATCACTTTTCGTACAAAAAAAAATAAAAAATTACTATGCCCGTCTGTCACTCCGGCGTCGACTTCCTCCGAATAGAAGCAGCAGCTGTTTTCCCTCTGGATAATCATGGCTCGTGAGGAAGCGACACTATTCATTACATCCAGCAGTTTCCTTCTTGTAACCATGGCAACAGCACCAAGAGCACGGACAATAATAGTCGCGACGGCGGTGGTGTCATTGCGATCTAGCACCACGTCACCGGCAATTAGCTCCATCATGAGATCGGTCGCAATATCGTGTCAGTTTGGAGAAGTGAAACTTCACCGACCTCAAAGGCCATCTCCATATTATTTTTATTATTGTCTGGACTGCGGTTGTTTCCGTGGCTTCAATTAAGCCATGAGATCAGTATCTCCTACACGCTGACTGAGCTGTCAACAATGAATCTGACTAATCAGTCATCGTGACCTATTTTGCAGCAAAGTGAACGAGGGCAATTAGAGATCAGTCATATAAAAACAGGGGTAAAAATCTTTTGCAGCCTCAGTCGAGAAGGAAGTGACTGAGGTCAGGGGAAGTTGTTGTTACTGAAGCGCTTCACGCATTTCCACCACATCCACATTACGGAGATTGTTAGGGCGGGATGTTCATGGAGACATCAGCTTGTGTTTTGTTAATGTTAGAGAAAATGTCAATTTAGAAAATCAAAACATGTGTATCGGTCATCCACCGAGAACTTCATCTATGTGTGGATGCTGGAAATAAGAACAGTCATTATAAGTGCCTCTCTCGATTGCACCGAGGGAAAAGCTAATCCAAGCATGTTTTGTCCAGTAAGATGAAATTTACACAGACACAAGAGGAGAACGTGCAACAGCCCTGACAGAGGGTAACCCGAGCTCAGGATCGAACCACTGACCTTGTGAGCAAAGTGTTTTTTTTTTTGCTGGTATTTAGTAAGGCAGATCTTATTGATAAAGAGGAACCATTTAAAATGTGATAACATATTCAAGCATAATGGTGCTGCGCTCATAAAGCGGTCATATCTACCTGCATGTTATAGTGTCCACAACGCTGCACTGCTGAATAACTACAAATCCTGCAAATTCATCCAAACTCCCACATTCGTATTCGACTCAAGCTCCTATCTGTGTGAAAATTGTACTCAGGAAAAATAACTAATGTAAATGACAAGATCTGCTTCAAATCATATAAATTGAATGAATTACAGCCAATTTATATCTCGGACATACCGTCAAACATAGCGATGGGAATAAACAGGGACTACCCCATACAACATATTCACAGGATCCAGTTGCTGTTTTGATTTGTATTGTGATTTCTTAAGAACATAAACTTGATTGTATTTCTCCCACATCTAATTAAATATACTGTAAATTCTTTATGCTTATTATGTCTACAGTATTATTGCACGGCATTTATTATGTCTATAGTATTTAGCGCGCGCCCTTATTCAAAGCGACTTACAGGACAGCTTGCGAGTCTCGATGATCAACGCTCATGCTAGTCAGTATATCGTGACTTTTTTTCTGAAAATCAATTGGTTTATAATATCAGCAATCTTTTATAAAAATAAAAAGCTTTCACACTCACAGCAATTGATTTGTACCATGCACAGGAACACATTATTTTTGTAGTCCATACTTGGGTACACTTGAAGGTATTTATTTGCTCTCGTGGCAGTATGGGCCTAGTTGGTTTGTGAGCCACCATTAAACACAATGTAAAGAAAAGAACGAGGAAGTCACTCTTTACACTATGCATATTATTAATATTTCAGGGGGAAAAAATGTCAAGATGAATGTTCCTGCGTGTCTTCCTACTGTATCGGCAATGGATTTGTAGGTCAGTGGAGGAAACTGGAGCCTGCTACGAAAAAAGATTTCGGAGGTGACCCGACAGCAGTGATGACTTTGCATCTAAAACAGCGATCAGCTTCCGTGTTCAAGCACGATTGGTTTCCACATCTGACCCGATCTGTGCCCAAGTACCCCTTGAGACCACCTTTTCAAGCGGTTTCCAAGCGCGGAGTGGTTGTGTTCTTACTGATAAAAATGAACCAGACTTTGGGGTCAAGTGTTCTCATGAACAATCCTATTGTGAAAACACCTTTAGTAATCAAATATTATTTAGAATATTATACATTACTGCACAGAGGACCGTCAAAATATCCTCTTTTTTTGTTCAACCTTTACCCTGTTTGTATTTTGATTCGTAGGAGTAACTACATGAAAAACATTCCATTCAATTTGGCTTTTGCAAACATTTAAACATTTTCCTTAAAAATTGTTATAAAATAATTTATAAATTATTGATAAATAACGTCCAATCTATGTGTCAAATATTGTATGAGCTGAAATATCAAACACAGCCCGCGGGAGGTCTATGAAGACACACCTACAGGAGCGTAGCTACCGATGTGAAGAAACAAACGGTTTCCTTCTACTTCACTGAGTAACATGAGTTGACCATGTTTGCTCTTGACTAAAACTGGAGACTCCTTCCATGGACACCTCATTAGAGGAAACCTCGCCGTCTTATGATATCGTTTCATAATTGGCGCAGTTCTATGACTCCTGTCTGGGCGGCAGTTGTGGAAAATTAATCAACACCTTCTGACAGATCAAACAGAAAGCACTTCCTGTTTATCAGTAAACATCCAGCTGTTTGTCAACACCACAGAGATGCCGTATAACAAATGCACTCACTGCACGTGCAGCTATATGCACGCGCTCCCTAGCTATTCTCGTTTGTATTATGGGATGCTCTTAATATTATGGGATACGTAATATAAAAAAACAAATCACATCAGCACGCGCTAAACAATAATAAAAATGCTAGTTAGCTAATGATGTTTCGTTTTCACTGCGGCCTGAATAAAAGCCACTCATTAAAACAATTGATTATAGTATCTGTATATTAAAAAAAATAAACAAACAAACATAGCAGCAGCATTACAAAACCACATTTCTGATATGCTAGGTCTCGGAGCTAGCCGTTAAAGCTAAAAAAAAAAAAAAAAGGCTAAAATGCTAACAAGGCTAGGGTTACCGTGGGGACGGCAGGCCCGAGCTGGGATTTTCATTAAATTACAAATAACAGTATTGATATATATAGTTAAAAATGCAGTACGTAAGAGCCTATCGAGTATATATAAACCTAGATAGAGGTTAAGCCTAAACTAGCAGCCATGATAGATTTTTTTTTAGTTAAACAAACCTAGCCGGCTAAATGCGCGCTCTTACCATTGTCCAGCAGCGCGCGAGTGTCTCAATCTTCAGATCCCGACAACATGAAATTAGAACAAACCTACAATTTTCTTTACACTTTCCAGATAATTATACAATTCTCAAATTAAATTTTAAAAATCCACCAAACAACCCCCCGGTCTCCCGTGTAACGCAGTCCAGTTTTCGCTAACAAAGCTACAACTGCAGTTACATCAAGAGGCAAAACGAAATATTACAAGCAAGTGCGCTACATAGTGGATAAAGTATACCCTTCTCTGCGTTAGGTAAGTGCACTAGGTATCTGAGAGGGACCTATTTAGGACCAACCCAATGATATTGGCTTTAAAGTGTGCTCACAGAAATGTGTCCGTAAAGAAACTCGGAAAGGAAAGGATGGCGTTCCGGTTTGCTGCGTACTGTACACGAATAGAACTTATGTTGGGGCTGATTTCAATAAAATAAATTGTATTTCGATATTATAATATAAATTTAATAGCTATTATGTAACTATACATAATTTTTTTCAAATCATTGTTTTAAAACGTAGATTGAGTTTATTTATTTGTTAATTTTATTTATTATTTATTTATTTGGTTTGTACATGTATTTAATTTAACATGATTTTTGTTTGTTTTTTTGTTTTTTGATTACTCAAGCAAAAAAAAAAAAAAAAAAAATCCGGTAGCTATATTGAGAAGTACACAGTTACCACTGTCGCCTTGCACCTCCAGGGTTGAGGGCTTGATTTCCTCCTCGGGTCTGTGTGCATGTTCTCCTCGTGCTTGGTGGGTTTCCTCCTGGTACTCCGGTTTCCTCCCACAGTCCAAATTCATGCAGATTAGATTAATTGGCTTTCTCAAATTTCCCTGTTGTGTGGGAATGAGCATGTGAGTGTGTGTATGTGTGCCCTGTTATGTATTGGCACCCCGTGCAGTGTGTACCCTGCCTCATGCCCTAAGTCACCAGGGATAGGCTCCAGGCCCCTGCGACCCTGTACATAGGATAATGCAGTGTAGACCATGAGTGAGTGAATGCTTAACAATGTGGAATCTTTTTTTATGACTCTTTTTTTATGGTCTCCTCCAACATCAAAGACATGCAGATTGGGAAAATTGCCGTTCCGAAATTGCCCTTAGTGTGTGTGCGCATGTTTCAATGGTTATAATGGTGGCATTTATGCTAAGGTGGCATAGTGTTTAGCACTGTGGCGTCACATCTCCAGGTTTGAGGGGTCTATTCCTGATTGAGCCTGATGAATCCTGGCATTCTCATCTCGGTATATGCCCGTGCCATCGGGGAAGAAACAAATCCATTGATGGAAAAAATCTGTTCACTCAGTACATTCAGGTCGTTAGCTGACATCATTTTTTGGGCACATAACGCTGCTGAACCTGGACCTGACCAACTGAAGCAACTGCAGAACACTGCCCCTACTCTTCTCACCCTGATGCGGCTGCCACTCTGGAGAAGGTTAAATCTGATCTCATCAGACCACATGACCCTTATCCATCCTCAGTCCATCGTTTATGGTCCTTTTTTCCTGATTGACCTCACTGATAAGCGCTTTTTTCAGGCTGTTTAGTCTCAATCCCGTGAGTTCTCTTCGGATTATGCATTTGAAAATGCTCTTACTGTTTCTATTAACATAGCCGTGAGTTCTAGTGTTTACAGTTTGATTTGACTAAGCGTTTAAGTGATATCCCACTTGATCACTCAGGATATTTCTTCCTCGGAGATGATGGCTCAGCACTAACTTTCCAGAGTTTAATAATGTGTTTTTCAGCTAATACCTCAATTTTAGTAGTTTCTGGAATCTCCTTAGTTGTTTTCTTTGCTTTGTGCAGAACAATAACGTGACCGTTCTGAAACAGAGTAACATCTTTACAATGACCACAGGACATATCTTCTGACGTGGTTGTTTACGAAATGAGAAGCTCCTCACTGCATCAATTGAGGTTAAATATCTTGTTGCCAGCTGAACCATAATAATCACTGCAGTAATTTTTTCGGTGGACTATTTGTTTCAGGTGGTGACTTTTTTTGTATATTAGTTACAGCTGCCTAGTGTTTCACATCATTAGTGTATACTAAACAATCAGTAGTGATTTAACTTAGCATTACATCATAAAAACAAACAAACATTGCATAAAAATTGACTCAACTTGGCTCCACTTTGATAAATCAAGCTTTATATCAGTTGGATTTAAAATTTTCTCCTGGTGTATCACAATAAATAAACATAAACATTACGGATATTCTATGTACATGTTTATTTTCTTTATTTTTTATTTCTTCCTTAAACTCTAGGTGATTGACAGAAGGACACATCACCTAGATCCTCAAGGACATGCAACAATGTACAAACCTTTTTTTTGTCGTTTTTTTGGAAATCTTCGTACATATATACAAATATACATCCGTATTTGTATATCGTATATGTATAAGCAGCAAGACATGACAGCTAGTAATGACTGGAACTAAACCGCATGTAGTCCGTGTAGCTGCTGAGGATCTCAACCGAAACTGGCCCTTAGGCTGAAGCGCAGCGAGGCCGCGTCGGAGCGAAATCTACTGGATTATTAAATGAGAAACAATGCAATGTTATATTGGTTTCGTAACCGAACTTTCTGCATTCATTCAGAAAATAGATAAATACATAAAATTATGAAAAAAAAAACACAATCTTGTCATACATAAATAAATATTAAAGTCATTCACTTTACAGTTATCGAAATGTTGCATCCGGGGGAAGGAAAAAAAAAACTTAAATAATAACAATATTAACAAAATAAAACAAATATAAAAATTTTTTTTTCATGTCCACTGAATAAATAAATAACTGTAGCAACAGATTTAAAATGTCACATGATTATACTGCACGAAAGATGAAAATAACCCTCATTCTCATGGTGTTCTTCTGCTTCAGTTTCTAACAAACACCACAATGTGTAAAAAAGAATACAGTATGTAATAAAATCCATAAAGTGAAATCACTCACTTTAATAATGATCATGCTTACAAACAAACAAACAAACAAACAAACAGTTGTCATGGTAAATTAATCCAAAATGAACTCTAGTCATATTCGCTATTCTAGAGTGGTGTGCAAAAGTTTACACACCCTCATGACGATGAGCAATTTATAGCAACGTCAGGCTCCATAATGATAAGGATATTAATACTGAAAGAAAGCAATGGATCCCATTAAATCAACATTCTCTCGACAGTCGATTAATGCTCTGCGTTTATGAGGACTTTGTTCGCTAAGTTAAGGAGGTGGGGGGAGGCACAGACTGTTGCAACTGATTGTAAGGATGCGCACACTTGCTCCGCATGAAAACCGAATCGAATCAAATGTGGATCAGAGGTCATGCTGTTGGTTGTGCTGCAGGTTCTGAATGCTGAAAACGCCCGGGAGAGAACGCCTGGAGGACCATGCATTTGGATAAAGATATAAACAAACAAACAAACAAGAATGTCATACTTAAGTTCTGTATCCCGTGCAAGCCGGCGAAAGACCATCTTGGCACTGTGTCTTATTTTAAGTCCAAAAACATATAAACAAACAAACAAACAAAAAACTTATTCATCCATTTTGATACCTGTGTAATGTCATTTTGGCACTGTGTCTTACCTTTTTTAAAAATAAATAAATAAAATAAATGAATAAATAAATAAATACATAACAATATTGTTCGCTTCTTTGTCATTTTGATGCTGTACATTGATCAGCCATAACATTAAACTAAAACAGCCCTGACCCGTCGAAACATGGACTCTGCTAGACCTCTGAAAATGTGTTTGTGTGTGTGTGTGTGTGTGGTATCTGGCACCAAGCTGACAGTAACAGATCCTTTAAGTCCTGTAAGTTCTGAGGTCAAGCCTCCATGAATCAGACATGTTTTTCTATAACGTCCCAGAGATACTTGGTCAGACTGAGATCTGGAAAATTTGGAGGCTGGGCCTCAAACTCTAGAGATGGGGGGAAAATCGATTCAGTTACGCACCAGAATTCTTTTGTGTGGTGATTTACGTATTGCTACGCTGACTCCAAAATTGATTTGTTGCAGTTCCTTGATGATCCTGCAGGTGGTGTACTCTAAACTCTTCACACATTAGCAAAATTATTTATAATAATTTAATAATAATATAATGTCATTTTTGTTTTGTTTTAGGAAGCTGGGTCAGCCAGAATACAGCACATCTGAAGCAGGGGCCTTGCTCAGAGACCCAACATGGGCAATTTGGTGGTTCTGGGGTTTGAAACCCCCCGACCTTCTGATCAGTAACCCAGTAACCCACAGTCTTAACCGATTGAGCCACCACTGCCCTTTGCTAAGTTTATTTAGAATTGTAACAAAATCTGAAAAAAAGGATATTGAATCGATATACATTTGTAAAAATCGTGATATTTACAGAATCGCAATGCAAATTGAATTAGCACCTGGGTATTGTGATAATATCCTATCGGCTGGTCCCTGGTGGTTTCCATCCCTATCAAACTCATTGTTTGTGTTCCTGATTGTGTCAGGGCGCATCCTCCTCCTGAAAGGCCACTACCCTCAGGGATCACCGTTTCCATGCAGTGGAGTACTTGGTCTACAACAACGTTCAGGTAGGTGGGTTCAGGTTTCCCAGTAAAACATTGCCCAGAGAACCAGAACGCCTCCTTTCATCCCATAATGCATCCTGGTGCCAGATGCTCACATGGACATAGGCGCTTTTGGTGATTTGTGTGGTTTGCGCTGATGTTTGTGCAGCGACACAGCTCCATACACAACAAACTGTGGCACGTTGTGTGTTCTGGTGCTGTGTGATCAAAGCTAGTGTTAACATTTACAGCAATCTGAGCTATAGTAGCTCTTCTATCAGATCAGACTACATGGGTCAGGCTCCAACCCCCAGGTGCATCATTGAGCCTTGGTCACTCACGACCCTGTCACTAGTTCACCAGTTTTTTGGTAGGTACTAACCACTGCATACTGGCGACGACCCACAAGAGCTGCACTTTTGGAGACGCTCTGACCCAGACGTCTAGACATCACGCTTCATCATGCTTGCTCATTTTTCCTACTTTGACAACTGATTAATCACTTGCTGCCTGATGGATATTTTGCGAATGGTTTTGATGTTATGGATGGTCTTTGTATATTTTGAACCAAAAAAAAAATTTTAATAAATAAAAGGTCTCTTAGGACCATCAATAGAACAGAAACAAATGTTAAATAATTGTAAATAAAGCCCACAGCGTTAACGGGTGAAAGATTCCTAAAGGCTGTTTTCCATAGGGGGGCGGTTGTTGGGGGGGTGGTGATGGGGTGGTGTGGAATAAATCACATTTAAATTCACTCACTCGTTTATTTACTCAAGCGCTCATTCTCACACACACACACACACACACACACACACGGGATGAAGACAGCAACAGGACACAAAGAACCTTAAGAACGTAAAATAAACAGAAGCCAGTGTAACAGTGAGCGACGCCGTTCACGTCCCATGCTGCTGAAAACACACTGACATACAATCATCATCTGTAACAGAAATATTCGTTGTGCTCTCGGAACGGGAGAATAAATAATTCAGTGGAAGTCCGTCCACCACAACGTTGGACGCTTCCGGTTGCTTCCATTCCTCCAGACTGATGTTCTCGTCTACGTGGACAGGATGGAGTGAGGTTTTATATACAGCGTGATCCCTGGAACACACTTCACTTCCTCCTGGAGTCTGTATGATCTCACACACCCGCATACACCCGCATACACACTCACACACACTCACACACACTCACACGCAAACATACACTCACACTGAGAGTTAATCTCATGATGTGTCTCTGTGTATGAAACCGCCCCTTTTCCTCATGCACCAGGGGGGCTGATTTAAATAAACCACTCCTTCTTGCTCTCGTCGATGGTCTCCGTGAAGGCGGGGTCGTTCACGATGATGGCGGCGTCTGCGCAGTCTGCTGACTCCGCCCCCTTCGCCTCGTTGGTGTGGTACGAGCCCTTGTGGCGGAACATGTGGCGCACCAGGAACACCAGCGTGCAGAGGATGGAGAAGATCACCACCGCGATGATGCCTGGGGGTGGGGTCAGTTTAGATTATTAATAATAATAATAATAATAATAATAATAAGAAGAAGAAGAATAAATACATAAATAAATAAAAAGTACAGTATATTGTGTTAATGCTATTGCTGATCTACAATAACAACAACCATAATGACAACAACAGCAGCTGTGACCATAACAATAACAACAATAACAAAAACTACAACATTAATAATATCCACAACAATAACAACTATAAAAAAAAATGACACAACAACAACAACAGGCACAATAACAAGAGTGAGAGTAAAAAATGACAACAACAACGACAACAACCATGACAATAACAACAAGAACAATAACAACTATTACAACAGTAACTATAATAATCACAACAACAACAACAACAACACCCACAAAAACAATAATAAAAACATCAACAGCAATAACAACAGCAGCAATAAAAATAACAAAAAAATCACATCAACAACAACCACCACCTACAACAACAACAACAACAGGCACTATAACAACAACCATAACAAAAACAACACCCATAACAACAGCAGCAACATCAATAACACCAACAATAACAGCTGGCAGAACAAAGACAACAACAAAATAACAATAACAACAGTCATAAGAACAGCAGCAATAAAATTAACAACAGCACTAAAAGTAACATAAAAACCAATTACGTCGCTAACTCAGTTAGCTGGATTTGAATGTTGTGGATTTGTCCTGATCTTGGATTGTTTCGTTCTCCGATGCGCTTCTCGCATTTGCTGTCATAGCAACATGTC
>JAQQZS010000018.1:18799447-18812246 GCA_030068045.1 Platyallabes tihoni | reverse complement strand
TGGACAAAGAAGCTGATGAGACCGCTTTGGTTGGCCCTGTGGATGGGAAATTTTGTTATAAAAAACGAATGGATGGAGGCGTCGATAAGAGCATGGTTGTGTGCAAGCTATGCAACAAGGAATTCGCATATCATCGCAGCACATCGAGCCTCAAGTATCACCTCAATGCTAAACATATAGCAGCTAACGTGGACGCTAGTATCAATATCTCTCCCTCTGTAAATATTATTACAAATATTTATATGCCTCTAATTAATTAGATTATTTTTTTTAATCGAGTCCCGGCCCTAATTATTACAATATATACTGAATATGACTACGAACACTTCTACTAATAATACTCTAATCTCTGTAGCTTTCTTTCTTTCTTTTTTTCTTACATTTTTGTTCAACAACGGTCATAACATTATTTTAATATATTTAACACACTAAAGCACCACATCTTTCTAAGTATCTATTTACAATCATAATAATAAGTAGAAAAGCAAATGTTGTGATAAAATCATTTCATCACATGTTGGTAAATTACAGTAAAAAGTATATAATAATTATATCAATCATAAAAATGGAAATAAATCTCATGAGCATTATTTTAATTATTATTAACATCAATAATCCTGTTATTATTTGGTTAACTCCATAAACAAAGGGAGAATTAGTTCTGTTCATAAACAATTAATTAATATATTTATTTAGTTTTTTTTTATTTATTAATCTGTCCATTTCGTTTATTTATTTGTCTGTTTGTTTTAGGATTATTAACATATTATTTTTCATCTGTCTCACTGTCCACATGGGGGAGCCCATGCAAGACAAGACAGGACACTAATCGACACACACACACACACACAGTACACACACTGTATGATCTCACTTATGTACACTAACACAATAGAACACAGATTATAATAATTTTTTTGATGATTAATGCAAAAGAACACAAATAATAGTTGATGTTTTAAATAATAATTGATATTCTAAAAATAATTTCACTCAAAACCGAACACACACACAAACCTCACCTCCGATTATCGCAGAATCGCGGTTCACTCCATCCCTGCTCGCTCCACCGTCATCGAACGGGAACTGGATTCCGGCTAAGAGAAAAAGAAAAACTAATTTCAATAATCAGACTTGTGTGTGTGTGTGTGTGTGTGTGTGTGTGTGTCTTGCTGAATCTGATGTGCGTCTAGAAGTCAAAGTTGGCACAGGAGTAGATCTCAGATAAACCATCTGCTCCTTTCAGCTGCTGTCTCAGCAGGACACACACTCTCTACATCACCAAAACCCAGGAATACCAAATGCATCCACACACACACACACACACTCGTCAAACCCACACCCACACACGGGATGTGATTTATGTGCCAGCGCTGCATTAATCCTCTCTATAGCCCAGGGATCACAGATGGCATCATCATTTTAGCCTTCTTTTAATAAAACACCACCCTCGGGGAAGCCTCTCCTACTGTACACGCCATTATCCACTTTAAACCGGGACATATGGTACGGTACAGTTACGTTTATCAGAAAACTCATCCAACCGGATTAAAGAATAAAATCAATATTTTTAATCAATAGGAGGGAAATGAAGCTGGAGATTTGCGGCATCGGATTACAAGAGCAGCAAGGAGGATGATTTCTCTAAAAGCATAACTTGTGACATGTCTTGCAAAACCCGATTATGAACTTACGGAGATACAATCGCTATCACGTGCAAAACAACACATTTCTAGAGAAAGAACATACAGTATATACAATTGTACTGTATATATGAGGGGCGTTCAAGTCAAACCGGGACTTTTGATTGCACAGAATACATTTATGAGAGTATATTTCTGTATATAATCGTTCTGCTACATTAATGCACTTATCCCAGCATTTCACTACTGCTTGGACGCCATCAAGGTAGAAAGTTTTTTCAGAACGCCCGAAACATGATTGGACAGCCTGCTTCACGTCTGAAACTCTGGCCTCCCAGGAACTCCTTTAATGCGCCAAACTTGAAATTTCATCACAAGTCCCGGTTTGACTTGAACGCTCCGCAGAAACGCAAACTCACCAGCCAGTTTTTTTTTCTTTTCTATTTATCCACACAATTATCCGTAAACCCAATCATGTAGCAGCTAATCATATGCATTACACACAATCAGGCAACTACAGGTCGAGCATTTCGGTTAATTTTCACATCAAACATCTGAATCTTCAACTGCCTCGTCTGGGTTTTTTTTTTTCATTTAACTCCTCCTCCTACGATCTGAGTGAGGGGTAACGTCTTTTATGAGGTCACAACAGGGTGCAAATCTGACGGCTTGTTTAAACATGAACATGTCCCCTCTAAAGGCCCCCTTCAAAAGCTTCTCAATTATCTTCACAACTCTAATTATTCAACATCCATACAGTATACATTTTTTATGAAAGTGTTTTGATTTTTTTTTTCCTTTACTCGTACTTACTGACAACATCCTGGACATTTAAACCAAGAGCTCTTATTATTAAATGATGAGAAGGAAAGGATGTTTAGCAGGAAGAAAGAAAGAAAGAGCTATAGATCTGATCTTCAGCCCCGGGAAGACACTCGTTTATGAATCTTCAACGAGACCTGGATCAATAATGCAGCCTTGCATACAGCAACATGAGCCTGAAGGGAAAACTGAGAGTGGCAACTTGGGAGCGAAGCCCCCGAGCTGAAACATGACAACATTAAAAATGGTTCTTATAATAAATAAATAAATAAATAAATAAAAAAAATATCCAATGATCTCCTTAGTCATAAACAGTTCTTAAAAATTATGTCATATATATAATTCACACATCCATTATCCTCACTGTCTTACCTGATTCGGGCTGCCAGGGGTCAAAGGTCACAGACATGGCAGGGATGGTGAGCGGTAGAGCACCGCAGTTGGACTCCACTAGCACGCCCTGGATGGAGGCGGTGGACGGAGCGCTCGGTCTCAGCGCCGCTTTCAGAGGCGAGATGCGGTTGAACTGCACCCTGGAGAGGCAGCCGACGAAACCTGGCGTGTTGTAACGCTCGATGAGCACGCTGTCCACCTGACCCGTCTCTGAAAAACACGTAAACAAACAAACAAAATCTGAGATGTAGTGATGCTACTGTACTGGATGCTGAATATTAACAGTGCAGGGGATTTTTTTTTTTTATAAAAAATAAGAATAACCTTACAAAATACTAAAAAAAAAAAAAAAAAATTACAGTTCTGAAATGAACGATTTATAAATGTCCTTAGTTAATCCAGACATGTTAATCATAACATAGGACAATATAATATTGTGTTGGTTTTAATTGCATAATCAGTTTTGAATTTGGATAGAACAATAATTTTAAAAATCTAACACTCAGGAGCACAATGAGAGCGGAATATGACGATATTTAATATGACATAGGCAACGTGACAGGTTTAATTATTTCACGGTGCAAGTCCAATGAATTAAATAAATCATGAAACAAATAATGAAACAAACAATTATATAATAATAATAATAATAATAATAATAATAGCAAAAATAAATAACTAAATATTTAATTGGACAAATAAATGAGTGGATGTTAAAATACATAAATCGTAACTCAATCAAAGAAATAAATAAATAAATAAATAGAACATTTAAACATTATTTTTAAATGTGTTATAGTTTTATATAAATATTTAATAAATTGTTTCTTCTTCTAAAGATTTATTTAATGACTTATTTATTTATTTAATATTGTCATATTCCATTCTCCATAACAACGGAAGGAAAAAATAAAAAATAAAAGGACAAAGGGATGTGGCGTGCAAGTGCAAGTACTCTTACCACCCTAAAAGTGCTTTAATTAAATTTGCCAATGCAAAGAATTTTAGTTAATTAAAGGGTGTGTATTTATAGTTACACTGAATGTTATAGAACATGTGAGTTCCTGTCTTCACTGTGCGTTATAGCAGCTATAAACGCTTTATTCGGGAAACTGATCAATGTAGACGAGCGTGATACAAAACATTCATTATTAAAGAACAACAACTTCTGTCTGATTCTTAATGTTCTGGAACGTCTGTGAGCTGAGTTAGTTTTCCTGTTACCTTCCTGACCTTCTGGTTTAATAATTCAACAGTACAGCAAAGAACCCACAACACAACACAACACAACACAACACAACAAGACAGGCGTGGGTGTAGTTCTCCGTCTTCTCAGAGACGCAGTCTTGCCTGCTTTCCAGTAACGAGCCCCTCAGAGATCAATCCCTCTATCTGTCATCCTCTAGCTGTCTACTTATGCAGCAGCTCCTTCCTGTCTATCACGAACACCTCATCATTCATCCACCTGGATGATTTTCATTTTTACACTACTCAAGAGTTTCCCCCTGGATGACTGCCCTGCTGCCTGAAGCCTGTTTGCGGTACGTCTGTGAGAGTCCCCGGACGCCTCTACTCTCATCAGTATTGTGTCTAAGATGTGGAGAGTGGAGTGAGGAGGGTGATGTGGGCGCTCAGGGGAGCTGACTCATTGGGAAAATATGGAAAGTGGATTTCTGTGTGTGATGATGATTCATGTTCAGTTCAATCAAAATGAATATTAAATGACAGATTTGGTAGGAGTTTATGATCCCAAGCCTGGTCATGTGTCCTTGGCCATCCATTTGCTGCTTAGAAACCAAAAACACTGCTATTACAGAAAAATATTGAACAGCATGGTGGTGGAGTTGCTACTTCCACCCAGAAGTTGATCATTATCCTCTAACAGCCCCATAATGTAGTGTTTTATTCCTCATAAACTGCAGCACCTTGGTCACATAACAAATGAGTAAATAACAAGCTGTTATCCATTTATAGGTACATTTAATGGAACGCCCACAAAACAAGTTATGTCCTGTTCTATCACTTACTTTATACCCTCAGTGGCCTCATTCGAACTCAGGTTGAAAGCTTTTGGAAAACATCTCACAGCTCAAACTTCTTACTGCTGGGAACTGCTAGCACTGCAGACCCCTTCCATAAACATTAAACAAACATCTATACAGGTAGTCCCCAACTTACAAACGAGTTCAATTCCGGGAGCACGTTCGTAAGTCTGATTTGTTCTTAAGTCCGACGAAGTGAGTCTTATACGCCTTTGACACGAATATACAATGTAAAGCATACCGATCCACTTGACTAAATCTCTGTCCCCTTTCCCAACACTGCCATCATGTGGCCAAAAAATGTAACAGTGTCTAAGGAAATAAATCTCATGTGAAATGTAAGTGCACCTTTAAATCGCGAGGGGAATCAAGGATGCCATTTTGCTGTTTTCCACTGTATTGGACTGTGAACTTAGTCGCACACACATACAATATACTGGACTTTAGACATTTTAGACATTCACTTACACGCTGAAAATATTGTATATTATTGTAAATATTGGTATCTGGTGCACTGCAGTGTCTATTTTTTTTTTTTGTACAATACACGTGGGCTACTTCCGCGATTGCCCCGCAAGTAGAGCCGCGGTCTGTTTGTATCTGTGAAAATTCTGGGACTACCTGTATACAGAAAACATCACCATATCCCTGTATGCACTGTCATTATAAAAATGATAAAATAGTAATGAGACAAACACAGCGAATTCATGTAAACCTGTGATTTATGGAAAATTGTTTACCTTATTATTAATCAATGAAAATCGGGAACTATATATTTATTATACAATGGAACACTCAAAAAAACTCAAAGCGAATTTTCCCATAAGAACTAATGGAAAACTCAAATTATTCGTTCCACAGTCCCCCAAAAATAAATACATAAAAATAATGAATACAAAATATAAAATAAAAAAAAATACAAAATATAAAGTTGGCTCAGTTGTGATCACGTGACGCTCGGCGGCAAAACAAGAAGCGCCTGCGTGATACATGATACTCGGTACTTGTAAACCAAGACTTGTTCGTTTTCCAAGTCAAAATTTATTTAAAAATCTTTGCTCGTCTTGCAGAACACTCGCAAACCGCGTTACTCGCAATCCGAGGTTTCACTGGATATGGTATCAGCATAGTACAAAGTCAAACCAGTGATAAACTTTCTGGTGAATGAAGGTGTAAAAGCGATTGATATTTGCAGAAGACTTCAAGTACAGTACGGTAATGAGACTCTTCAGTACAATATTTGAATGATGGAAACATTTTAAAGAAGGTTCGGAGAAAACTGCAATCTGCGAGAGAAGCAGAAAGTCTCACTGGCTCTGGTATTCTAAGAAAACCTTCTACCTAGGGTTAGGTACACCCCGACATGTTATGTCTTGTGGAAACTTAGCTTAACGACTCTGGAATTACTTGTACATAAAAATTTTTTTAAATTAATTACTCACCATAGACTTTTCCGAGGAAAATGGTCTTGATCAGGTTGAACTCGGTGTCGGATGCTTCAGGGAGGGAGTAGGTCATGGTGGGGTAATGATCTAACTGTACACATGGAAAAACATACAAATATAAAAATACACACATAGATGCACTAACACAGGCTACTAATATATATACTAATACATATATATATATATATATATATATATATGCTACAGTTCACTGTTTATGTTATTATTTATTATAATTTACAGCATGTACAGTATGGGCAAAGGTAAAGCAAGTATTAGCAAGTATTTTTTTTTTTTTTTATAAAAAGTTAATAAAAATTGGAATCAAGCCACTGTTAAGATTTCTTTTTTTAATTTGTTTTTGGTTTTATTGGTTGTTCACACAAAAATAAGGAATGTGAAATCCAGACATACCTTCCCCTTTTTAAATGAAATAATTCAAACTTTCATTTCAGAAGGTGTACGATAACGTCGTCAATTTTAGTGGCGTCAGAGTAACAAAATACAGGAAAACGGCAACAAATACATGAAATGGCGCATGAATTTAACCGTGTTAGGGTTAAGACACTTAAGCATCAAGAGATATCTGCCTAAAGTTTAACCCGTGCCATAAATTAAATCAAAACGTTGAGTAAAAGCGATGTTATGAACAGTTACGTGCCAGATTTATTAATCTACCTTAAAGTAAACTATGCACCAATACATATTCATTACAAAAGCTAAACTCACTCACTCACTCATTCACTCACTCATCTCCTATACCGCATTATCCTGTATACAGGGTTGCGGGGAGCCTGGAGCCTATCACAGGAGACTTAGGGCACGAGGCGGGGTACAGTACACCCTGGACAGGGTGCCAATCCATCGCAGGGCAAAAGCTAAACTTAGTATTTTTAATGAGATTAGTTCGTAGTTTCAATTCTGACTGTAGCACTAAAGTGGTATAAGTGAATTTTAATACGCTGAAGTCGTTTTAAGACAAAACTTAAACTTTATCCGATCTACTTTTTCCATTTCTCATCTGTGATTCACTCTCTGATTACCGAACAGGGAGTGTATTTAGTTGTCTGACGACGAAAGAAGTACAACTTAGCGTAAACAAGGCGTAAGATACTCAACCTGACAAAATGTGATTTCTTTGTATTAATAAGTTAGACAGAAAGACAGAGAGAGAGAGACATGTATGTGGGCTTCAGTCTGAAATGAAAATAATAAATTAAATGATTACGTCAAAGCTGTTCAGTTTATTTTTAGCTTTAATGTAATCATTTAATGTATTAATATATTATTAATATTATATAATGCATTATATTATACATTATTTATTATATAAATGTATTATTAATTATTATATAATTAACGTATTATTTACCTATAAATCATTTAATCATTTATTACTTTTTTTTTTTTTTTAGCTTTTTTAAAATTTAATTTTTTAGTTTTAACTATTTCTACAAACTCTTTAACCGTCAGCGAAGGGTACTTACGCTAGTATAAAATAAAATTGGACTAAAAACATTTCTCATAAATATAAGGCATGCTGCGAATGCATATTTGTCACCAGTGAATTTTGCTAAACTTTTCATCGCCACTCTTTATTACATTTGTATTTGTACCAGTGCTATAAATGATATACAGTAATATTGTATTCCAGTATAAATCAGGAGACTGGGAGCACTGACGAAACTCTATTCCTCATCCCTGTTAGTGTTAAATTGAGAGTCGTGTCTGACCTGTAGATGAATGAGTCTGTCATGCCGGCTGATGTTGACGCTGTGCGGCTGACCGTTAGCCATGTTGCGGTGATCCAGGCTGATAACGAATGGTTCCTTCAGGCCGCCCAGGTTGTAGCGGATCTGCAGCGTACCTGAAAGAAAAAAAACATGGCGACAAAGAAATTTACAAGTTAAAATATTACAGGAATATAGATTTACAAGCTAGGTATTGCATACAACATGGAAATAAAAGACACAGAAGCTAACAAGATTAAAGAAAAATCTATATTCTATATGTAAAGTCAAGCACAAATTTAGATGCAAAGTAAAATATTCTCATCATCATCATCATCATCATCATCACATCATCTTTGCTTCCATTTCTGCTCACCGTTGTGACGCAGCACCACAGCCAGGTAGTCCTGAGTCCTGGAGCTGATGTAGGCGAGAACCGAGGGGGCGTGAGAGGTGCTGAAGCTGAAGCTGAGCTCCTCCTGCGTCAGGTTGCCCTCCACACTCATTGCTCCTGACGCGGCCTTCACCACAGGAGACGAGATGCTGCCAGACATGAAGTCGTAGCGGACCAGCGTGCCGCTTTCAAAGTACCCGCCCACATCTGGAGCACAAGAGATGGAAATGGACAAAGGCTTAACAGACAACAAAAACTAAATGGCGTCTGGGTTCAGATCAGAAAACAAGCAAAACATTCAAAAAATAGCGCCCTCTTGTGCACATATGAGCAAATACATGTCTGTGATTGGCTAGTGTCTTTAGGATTGACCAGAAAGAAAGAGTAATTCATCCCATCCAGCTTTATGGAGCCCTCCAGAAAAAAAAAAAAAAACAGTGAACATGCAGACTCCTAAACCGAATACATGCATTAATAAACCGAGCGCACTGATTGGTTTACTGCTCTGGATTCAATGTTCTGGATAAAATTAAACAAATTGAAGGAATAAAAACAAAATATATAAAATGCAAAAAAATATTTTTGAAACAAAAAAAAACAAAAAAATGAAAGTAAACAACATTAAAGAAAAAAATTTAATAATGTAGTAAAAAGTAAAGCAGTATCTTACCCTGCTTTTACACTGTAAATACACTGCTTTTTAAATTTTTAAAATTTATATCAAGTCAAAACACAAATATTATAACAGTTAAAAATATGCATACACATACAGTCTGTGAGATTTTCACAAAAAAACTTTTTTTGGCCTTGCTTTTAAACATTGATATAATGTCATGTTTGTGAGCCTACTTAATTATATTTAATACCAAATTTTCCCATTGATTATTTTGGTTCAACTTACATATTTAAACTTGAGTAGAAATTCTGCCCTTAATTTAAATCTGCTGATATTATTAATAACAATTTCAGTATGATGAATGACACATGAATAACAGAAATATTTACTATATCTTGTACAATAAGTTTACTTTGTTTACTTTTATGTATCCTTTAGGATTTGAGTTTGTAACAGGGTTTAAGAGCTGATGTCATTTGAAAATAGAGATTAAAATTGATTTGGTTATGTGTCCTGATTTACATGTGTGGTGACTCATGTATAGACTCCCACACTGACTCCCAAATTTTATTAGTTTTTAATTTAAATATGTTTGCATTTGATGAGTTGCAGTTCTTCTATAGTCCTACAGGTGGCACATGAGCAACTTATTGGCTCAGTTTGTTTAGAATTGTATATATAGAATCAGGATATTTATAAAATCGTATCAGGTGGTCCGTGGTGATTTCCATCCCCAATGTCTTCTGACTGTAGTAAAGATTAAAATCTCTATAATGTTTAAAATCTAAAATACTTAATGACCTTACTGATTATTATTATTATTATTATTATTATTATTATAAGATAATTTTTCTCTTGCACAAAATAATTGAATTGAGCAAACACAATGTCAAGCGGTGTATTCGTTACTAAATATGTAACACATGTATGGTGCAGCAGATTACAGGATGATCGTCCTACATACCGTCGGAGCAGAAGGGTCCGTCGAAGGCCGTGAGGCTGCAGTCGCACGTGTAGCCGTTATATTTCTCCACACACTTGCCTCCGTTTTGGCAGCGCGTGCCGTAGCTGGGGCAGTGACCTGAGCAGCCGGGCTTCACCCCTGGAGTGACCTTGGCCCTCGCCTCCAGGTCAAGGGTCACGCCGTTCATCCTAAGCGAGCGAATGCATCCCAGAAATCCCCTCTGCCCTCCTGAGGCGCCTAGAGCGAGAAATCAATACCCCTTCATTTATTTATTTATTTTTTGGGAGAGCCAGACTCTGTCAGCTGGTCCATAAATTAGCATCAGAATGAAGTGTGTACCCACTTGGGTGAGTTTATGATCTGAGAGAAAATCTTTATGTATTGCAAACAAGAGGAAGAGAAAGCTTCAGCTCTCAAGGATGAACAAAAAAAATAAAAAAAAAAAATAGCATAGTGCGTTCATTTTACCGATGAAGAGCTGACTGAAGAGCTGGAGACGGGTGTGGCCTTGGGGCGGAGCTAGACGCACGTCTCTGTACGCTTTGTCTAGTCGCAGTACGGCTTCTTTCACGTTGCGCTCGGCCTCGACTCTGTGCCACTGGTTGTTGTTGAGGGGTGCCGACGAGCGCACGCTCAGCTCCACAGGCCCGTTGCCCACATCGAAGGAGAAGGAGACCACGTTTGGGGCTGCGTGAGAAAATAAACAAGTAAACAAAAATAAAACAATTCAACTGACTTGTAATGGATGTTGTTCTGATTGAAGGAATTTTAAACCAAGACATGTCCTTCTTTACTCGGATGAGGAGCAGGTAATTATTTCTTATAATGTTTCTTATGCGGTAACTTCTATAGAGGACGTCGTACATTGTTGTAAATAACTTTCGACTACAATAATGCATTAGTAATATAATAGCGCAATAATTATCGAAGTAACTCTTAGTATTTTGCTGTGGTGTAAAAGAAATAAATCATGCTGGAAAAACAATCTACGTCAGCGTGGTCAAACTTTCTTATTACTTATTATTTTTCACCCCCATGTGTTTTGTTCTTTAAAAAAATAAATAAAACAAAACAAAAAAACAAAACCCTCACATTTCAGCTCGATGCGAATGAAGTCGGTGTTCCCCAGGTTTTCCAGGAAGATCCCGTGCGAGGACGAGGTCTTGAAGTAGAAGCTGATGTCGGCGTTAGACTCGGCTTGGAATGTGGGGAAATGCAGATACGCTGCCGGGGTGATGAAGGACGCGGCGTTCCAGAAGTTTCCTAAGCAACGAGCAGAGTCATAGCTGAGATATCTTGTATGAAACAAAAACCCACAACAGGCACAAACCAGCAAGCACAGATTATACACAAGGGTGTAAAAAGTCTCATGCATCCTAAATTGTTTTTTTCCCCCCCAAAATGCACTTCACGTACGATCTCCTTGGCAGCGGAGAGGTCCCACGGTAAGCTTGGACTCGGATCCGGAACGCCGCGTGTCTCCGACAACCACTTGGGTAACGGGGAGATGGTCCTTATACATCAGCACACCTGCGTCCTCACGCCTGAGACCAAACAAATCAAGAAAATAACACGCGAATAAATCATCCTGACCACCAGAGGGGGACGTGTCATTACGTCATTCCTCATGCCTGGACTTGCAGGTGTCTACGGAATTCATTTCATCTTATTATTTCCCATTTAAGAAAAAAAAAAAAGAAATAGGGTTTTTTTTTTTTTTTTTATAGAAAATCTGCTGCATAAAGTAAAATTTATTGTCCTGTAAAAACACCATACATACAGTTTCACTGTAAAACTGTTTATTAGTTTCAAACTGTATTATAATTAAGCTTCACCCTGTTCCGTGTAATAACAGCTTTGGATGTTAGAGTATGTCAGAGAGAGAAAGAGAGGGAGAAGTTCTCATCTTCTCATGTCTCACCATTGTCTCTGGTCCGCGTCACAGTTGCAGTAGTAGTTTGGGTCGGTGCAGTTGCGCTCGATGCCGCAGGCGCATTTCTGGATTCCGGGCCCTGAGCCGCCCCAGTAGAAGTGTCTCTCGTTCCCACGTCCAACCCACCAGGTGTACGGCGGGCCATCTAAAAAAAAAAAAAAAAAAAAAAGATCCTTAAACATTAAAAAACAACAACAATGATAATACATTAAAAACATTACACCATAATACAGTAGCAGTGTTGATCTCTTAATTCTGATTTAATTCCAGATTAGATGGGGTTGATTTAATTTTATTTATTTTATTAATCTGACAGTTGTGTTGGCTCTAACATCAATGACAGCATTATATTAATGTTCTAATCCACTGTCAATGACATAATAACAACTTATCGTGTTACAGTAAAAACACTGTCATGTAAATTAATTAAAGAGATGCTACCAGTCAGGAGTACAGTTATAATTCTGTAATGTGCATGTTATCGTATATATATATATATATTACTGCTGCTAAGTTTTCTTCATAGAAAAGTTTATTTAACATTTATGGAAAGAGTCTCCAGTGTCAGTGGTTTCTAACAGTCGTAGACCATGCTCTAACTTACGGTGGCCATGAAGTGCAAAACAAATTAACAAAACTGAAAACAAAATAACAAAACCAAAAACAAAGTATCAAAACCCAAAACAAAATAACAAAACCCAAAACACAACAAAACCCAAAACAAAATAACAAAACCCAAAACACAACAAAACCCAAAACAAAATAACAAAACCCAAAACAAAATAACAAAACCCAAAACACAACAAAACCCAAAACA
>JAQQZS010000018.1:18689852-18702633 GCA_030068045.1 Platyallabes tihoni | reverse complement strand
TTCTAAGAATTTTCTTAGAATTTTGTCAATAGGAGCAACTTTTAGGCTTAAGAAGCTTTGTGAATACGGGCCCTGGAGCCTATCTCAGGGGACTGAGGGACAAGAGAAAGGGTGTACCCTGTGACAGGGTGCCAATCTGTCACAGAGCACACAAATACCCACACACACTACGAACAATTTGAAAATGTGCACGTCTTGGGAGAAAACATGCCAACTCCATGCACGTAGACCCAAGGTGGGAATCGAACCCTTAACCATGGAGGTGCAATGCCACAGTGCAAATGCTAGATTGTTTTATGGGCGGGACATAAACTGGCTTGGAAATTACACACAATAGATACAGTTCCATGTGTTTCTTGCTATATAAATATACATGCCAGAGCTCATATATTTAGCACAAACTGTGAAATCAACACATAAATTGCACAAATAAATGGTCTAAACAACAAAGCTACCATTAACACTTTCAATTTAGACCTCTGCCCATTACTTTACCAGCCTATTTGTGTGTTTCTGACACTAATGAATGAAGCAAGTCTCTAGACGACTGTGGCTCCTCTAGATAAAGTGGATTAGTTAAGGTGATATTGATTTATGAATCATTTTCACATTTCCATCAATCCCGAGACCAGACGAAACATAAATACTCTCCAGTCTAACCTGAAGCAAATCATCAACACATGAGACAAATCTAATGAAACAATCCTATATGATAGGTTTGAAGGTTTACTAGTGTGCCAATATCATTGTAAAAGTAAAAATTTCCCCATCGCTAGTATATACTGTATAATGAATATGGATGTAGGTTCAGATATAGTTTGTGGAATTTCTGGACATCTTTAAATGTACTCCTTTACATTATAGAACATTTGATTGATGTTTATAGTCAATAATATGGAATAAAATGAAATAAATAAGCAAATGTTTCAATGTGCTTGACCATACGAACTGTTTCACAGCAAAATTAGATAAACGCCACTTTCATACTTTTACTCATTTTGGTAGCTTATTAATCTCTTGCGTGTAAGCTTGTCTATAACAAAATGTATGATTTCAATGCCATTATACGTCTTTTTTTTTTAGAAACTTCTACATTTAGACAAACCATGACATTGAACTCATGCAACCGTGTAACCGGGATGGCCGAGTGGTTAAGGCGTTGGACTTAAGATCCAATGGACAAATGTCCGCGTGGGTTCGAACCCCACTCCTGGTAAGGGTTTTAGCTTAATTCTGATGTATTTGAAAGTTCATAATGCTAAGCAACTAAAAATCAGTCCTTGAAGGAAATGCTTAAAGAACTTCCTGACATAGGTGTAGGTTAGGTGTTAGTATGTTAGCCTGCTTACTGTAGCTGAAGGTCTGAGGTTCAAATCCCCCTGCTGCTACATTTAGGCCCTTGATGCAAGGTGCTTAACTCTCAACTGCCCATATGGACATTGTAAGTTGCTCTGGAGAAGGGCATCTGCCAAATGTGATGTGTCCTGGAAATCATCTGTCTTTGTCACATTATCAATTAAGCCTAAAAACAGGAAAATATTCAGTATGCTGTTTGTTTTAAACCTGAACTCATGAGTCATTTGTTTGGTATACTAATATTTTATTTACGAACGTGTTGTTTATACTTACTATTTTTGCCCACAGTTTATTAAGGGTGCCAATAAATTTGGAGTTCACCCCAAAGTGTTAACAGACATCGTCAGTTCTTTTTCAGCTCTGTAAACACACTCACACACCCTTCTTAAACACACTCCAGTCCTGATGAATATGGTGTCTCATTGAGCGGTAGCGGGTTTCAGCAGAGTAACGATTTAAGCCCGGCGTTTTATCCAGATGAGGTCATAGCGAGAGGTCAAGGCCATTCTGCACCACTTTACTCCGCTCGTAAATGGGATTGCTCGCCGCGTGTTGCTTAAGAGAAAGCCATGCGTGACTAAACGACCATTCGTGACCGTCACGGACTACAAGAGCTGATAAGACTAATTAACTCGTGCCCATGGTGTAATATAGCACTTTCATTATAATGCCCATTCCGACGAGGAGAATCAGTCACTGATATTATGCATTATGAATTGTAATTCGTTACAAAAATCCTCCAGACGTTATTAAAGATGAAAATTGATGTTGGATCGGCGAGCGGGTTCATTTGCATTGGTTTTGTCATTGCCATTACTTCAGGTTTTTATAATGAGAATATAAATTTCTAGCGTATGTGGACCGTAGGTTTCATCTTTTCCACCTTACATAATGTTTAACACATGAATGTTTGAGTTTTGTTTCATTATTTTTTTTTACTTGTGGTGTATGCTTTTTGATGAGTCATATCTAAATGGATATTATTAGCAATCAAACAATAACACACGGAAACAAGGGGTCGATAAGAAAAACAAGTAGGGGGTGTTTGAATGATACTTTATCAAGTATTTGACTTGAATGAAGAAAAAAGGAGAATTCGGACAATGTCAGTTAAAAAAAAAGAGGAAAACTACCACCACCATGCTTTTTTTATGTCCCTCCTAGCTTGGAAATTTGACCAAACTTTCAAAGATCCTTTATTAGAAAGCATAGAAGTGCACTAGCTATTTAATTTTTCGAAGTAGCTCATTCAGCAAGCAAGCAACATGTATTGCTTGGAAGAATGAAATTGTTGTATACTTCTAGTAACTTTCACTTTTACGCATACTTTTACGCCAATACAGTACTGTACATTTCCCATAAGCATCTTCATCACATCACATGACGACTGATACCATCATCAGCTGCCTCTGCTGCTAAAGTTTCAAATCTGGTAACAGACGGTGACCACCCAGACTACAGTGGTGAACTCGGTGCACTCTGTGGTAGCAACAAAGATAACGTTATCCACCTGTGGATGTATTTGCAGTGAATGTTTCTTGTATTTGATTGAAAGATCCTTCCTATGGGATGAGGTGCCTCTTATGCCTAATGAAAATTGCCATAAGACTGAAACATTGGCATTTAAAATCTTCCCATCCAATCAGAAAAAGTTCTGGAGATCAGATAAAGTAATGTAGATATGGTGGATCCACAATGGCAATGGCCAGCTAACGTGTGCTAGCTAACGTCACTGATTAGCTTGATTCGTATGCTGATTCGTAACTACATCACTGATATTTACACCTGAATTAATTAAAAAGGGGATGTTTAAGAAGGTGTGGCAACCCTGATACAGTATATTATGCTTTATTATAAGGAAGCCGCAATAATGAAACTTTAACTGCTCGAGTTGTTATTTGCTGTTATTTTTTACTTCTCCTTCCAATACTTAAGCACATTTAATATAAGAAAATTACTTTTCAATACTTAAGTAGAGAAAAACATCAGACATTTTAAGACTTTTACTCAGTACTCTTGACTTTAAGTTGGCTTTAACTCATTTTCTGGAAACATACTTTGTAAAACAAGTACTTTATCTCAAGTATCACTTTCAAGTACTTTATACAAGCCTGGTCAAGATCAATACCAAAAACATCTAATCCAATTGAAAGGCCAAGCCGTTACTCCAGCTAGGTGCTTTATCTCGCAAAGAACATCAAAGCGAAAAAAAAAAAAACGAACATCAAAGCGACGGAGGGGTTTAAAACCGATTTAATGTGAAAATGTGATTAAATGTGAAAAAAAAAGAAACCACACACAAGGGGATAGAAAAATTAAAAAATTACCCCCTGCCTTTTTTTTTCACAGTCTCACTGCATGACCAGCGTTTGACCTTTCTCCTGGGATGCACTGCAGTAAATGTGTATTGATGCAACGTAATCAGCACACACTCATACGTTTAGATTGTGCAACTGCCGCACACTGAGGGCATAAAACTGAATGATGTGCTCGTTTATCGCACACTCCGGGTCAATAACGAGGTGCAGATATTCAGAGATGGTTTGGTCTGAATCTAAAAACGGTTATTTCCTTACCATATATTGTACAGTAAGATGCGGTGAGATGAATACAGGTGATGATGTGCGTGATAAAGGCGTGAACGGTGGCTTGGTTTGTCTGGAATCAGGACGACTTTCTAGTCTAAATCATTTTTATTATGTAAGCATATGTGCAGTCAGATTAGATTTAAAACCTTAAATTTTATGATCTGATTATCAGATTGCATTCACGAATGTGTGTGTGTGTATAAGAGAGAAAGAGAGATTCTGCCTATAAATCAAATCCTTTCCTTCTGTTACCGTTATTAGGATGCAAACACTTTCCAGCATATGCTAATCTTCTCGCACAGATCTGTTCAAGAAATACAGAATAAATCCTGGCCATTTTCCATCCATCCAAAAAGAACGGATAACAGTGCACAATAGGGAGACAAAACAAGCAGGACGTACAGTAATTGATGACATCAAGGGGAGCTCTGGTCTCAAAGTGAAACACTGTGTCTGACGAACAGATTCAATTCCAGGCAGCGTGCGAAATTCAAATGAGCTCTTGAATTTTTTATGGCTGCTGGTGGTGTGTGTGTTATATCGGGAAGGACAAATTCCACAATTTCCATAGCCCAAGTCCAAACGTGTGGTGTGTGTGGAAATGCTAATGGAAGATTAGATATTGGAAGCTAACAGGGAATGATTAGCATCACAAATGTGGCTATGTGTTTTTGACGATGCTTTAACAGCTATTGTAGTTTCATTTGTTTTCAAGATTTGATTGAAGACCAAATAGTTTTACCTGGAAATTTTTTTTTTTTGAGGGGGGGTTAATACTCAGAGGACATCATCTTGCATAGTTATCCATAGTACACTATGAGACTAGAAAATAGCAGATGCACAGGACTTACACTTAAAAGTACAATTCATAGAGTTGCTTAACCTGAAAACTTACTTATGTCTTCCAGAGCAGTCTTTATCTTCTATGTTAATAAAAGAAGGGTTTTGTCTGTACATTAGTCAGAACTCGCCTCATTAATGATACAGTATCTTACCGTTTCATACATTGGAGGACCAGAAATCAGTGGCAGAAAAATCAAGCAAAACTGGCTGGACAGAGTTTAATGGAATGTTGGCAGACTTGGGTATTTGCCTAAACTTAAACCTGCGCCATAAATGAAATCACAATGTAGAAGTTAAGAGAAGTTATGTGCCGGATTAGAAACTGTCTTAAATCGACCACTGGACAGAATTTTATGAAACTTTGGCAGCACTTAGATATCTGCCTGAAGTTTAACCTGCACCATAAGTGAAATCAAAATGGTGAGTAAAAGCGATGTTATGAACAATTGTGTCTGATTTAATAATATTTGCATTTACATTTCAGCATTAGGCAGATGTCCTTATCCAAAGCTACTTATATTTTTGTCTCATAAACATCTAAGCAGTTGAGGGTTAAAAGCCTTGATCAAGGTCCTAACGGGGGCAACTTACTGTAGTGGTGTTGAAGTTTAAACCTTGGACCTTTTAGCCCATAGTCCTATGCCTTAACCATTGATGCTGGGTGCTGGGTGCTTAAGACCAAACAGCTCCACTTTGGTCTCATCTGTCCATAGAACATCATTCCAGAAGTCTCAGATTCAGTTTTGCAAACCTCAGTCTTGCTTCCATGGTCTTTTATACAGAAGAGGTTTCTTCTTTCAACCATTCCAACCAAACTTCTCATCGTGTCAGGGTCTTTAATATTTAACATGCTCACTGACTCCTGTAGTGTCTGAATTGTAGTTCATGTGTTTTTTTTTGTTTTTTTTGTCTGAGCATTGTATGGTCTGACCTTGGGGTGAGTGTGTTAGGATTTCCAGATTTTCCAGATTTGTGTGCAGCAAAAATTGCTTATTCAAGACGATTACTGTTACAACACACCTGAATGCTCCAGACTAGCAAACTGCCAAAACTTCTGCTTTTATAGAGCTCTGCACACTTGCTGATGATCAATTAATTAATAAAGGGCTGATAATTAACAGCACCTGGCTCCAACTTACCATCCTTAAATGTTGTGGAAGCAGTAATGGGGTACGTACTGCTGCCTAATTTATTTTGTCTTTGTGGTTATTTTTTATTAAATAAATAATGGCACAGTGAAAAATATGTTGTTATTCATCTGAAGTTGTATTTAACTAACACTAAGACCCGCTGTGTTCAGAGTATTATTATAATTTTTATACACGTAAACTCATAGAATTAAAAGAGGGGGTACTAACTTTTGAACATGACTATATTATGCAAAATTCAGGTTTTCTCTGGTGGGCGTCGCTCAGCTGTAGCTCATTTACATATACAATGAAATTTGGAAGAGGAATGAAACGAAGAGATTTTAATTTGTTAAATTAATAGTAAATTAATGTACATATAACCATGCTGAAGATTGCGAAAGGTGTTTTAACTTTTGGCTATTTTTGATGCAATCCTGAGAAGAGGAATGAAAAACAATGCCAAATGTTAACTCAGCTTAAATGTCATGTTTGTTGGTTTTCTGACCTGCAGTGAGTCAGACATTCTTCTGACTCATCATAATTCTCCCCTGAAAATGAGATTTGGAGTCTCAATGGGATTTTATCTAGTAAGATAAAGAAACGAAATGAAATGAAATGACGCAAAGTCACATTCGTTTACAGGTTCTTAGAGCTGGGGCCGGTTTTTTTTCTTTTCTTATTTTTCTTTTTTGCGCCTCCACTTATCCCTGAGACAGAAGCATCACCGCAATGTTCTTCTGACTCGACACCTTTAACATATGATGAAACTTGTTGACTTGTCTGCCTCTCCACATGGCACCTGTTGGACTTGTTAGATGTCCATCCATCTAGGAACCTCTGTAGTCCAACTATGGTCCGTGGAGGCCCCAAGTATTTGTTCCCATTTTCTGGTCAACAATCACACGCACATTCACACACTATGGGCATTTTGGGAACGACAGTGAGCCTGATCTGCATGTCTGTGGGAGTACCAAGAGGAAACCCACCAACCACAGAGAAAATGTGCATACTCCACGTACACAGACCACGAAGTGGGAATCGAACCCAGACCCTCGAGGTGCAACCACTGCACCACCCTGCTGCCATTGGGTGTCCATCTCCATTTTCAAACCCCTAAGGAAATATTTTGGATGAACCACACAGTTCCAGATATGTTCATACATCCACTCCGAATACTTTTTAGTGTTGTTTTTTTCCGTTAATTTATCATCCATCTGTGACTGTTGGTTTTAAAATGAGCAAAATATGCTAATGGCCTCTGGAACCAATATGGTTGACGATATGGTTTTTAAAAATTCATAACATCAGGGCAATTTGTTAGAATCGCAAACAAAGATGATTCAAGATTTGCCTAATGCCGAACCCACTCGTTGAGTCATTTTATATTTGCTGTCTTTAATATCAGATGGCGACTGGTGTGTTGCGGCGCTCTCATTAAAATTGATGTTTGGAATAATACCAAGTTGATGATTTGGTATTATTATGGTTTGTTCAAAACTGAATGCATGCAAATTTTTGCACGCTGCTCTTCATGATCTGCAAACATTTTATAATCTGACAAATGAGTCATCCGAATGAAGGGTAATAAATAAGGTGGGATTTCCTGTTATGCTTTTTTTGTTTTTGAAGTTCCTCACGTGCTGGAAGCAGCACAACAAACAGTCCAGTCACGTTTTCAGCTCTTTCACGAATTAGGTTTTTTCACACTTGACATGCCCCACGTTTTCAGACTTGCACCTATTAATCTTGGTAATCATTTCTCAGCGACTGTTTTTCAAACGACCAGCTCCTGGAACGTCCTCCTGCGAGACCTTTGTTTTGTCAACATGGACGCCTGGAAAGTGACATTTGAGAAGGCTTGGCTTTGTAGGTTCGGATGTGTGCTGCGTTCACCTTTACTCGGAACAGGGTAACAGCTGGCCAAAAATCATATTTAAATATAACAGTGACATCATCTGGCCGAGATTTTGGTAGTAATACACAGGAAAGGTGGTTTGTTCCACTTTTGGCTCTCATTGGTGGGTAACTTGGAGAGGTAGAGAATTCCCTGGTACAGAAATCGGATGTATACATGTTTCACTTCTTCTGGCGTGTGTTGCCCAATAACACAGAATTGTACGTGTTGTTTTTATGACCAAAAAAAGCACAGAAAATTAGGTTCTTTGTTGAGTCCAATCCTGCTGGAAGAAGCATCGTCCAAAAAAGAAGCACCAATTTACGTTATGAAAGAAAGCAGCACTTCTAATACATCTGGGCATCTAATAAACTAAATGTTAGAAGAGATGCAACGAAAATCAGACGTGGGTTTTTGGAGCTTGTAGGAGTCTTTTTTAAATAGGCCTACATTGGCAAAAAAACTTTAAAAGATTTGAAATGAAAGTAATAAAACTCTAAAAAAAAACAACAAAACACAAAGTGAAGCAGAGAATAGGAAAGAGAGAAAGAATGATGACGGGCATTTGCTTACTCTGGCCTTCACACCGGATGAGAGAAGAGTACACAATGCTGAAAAGTTAAGCCTTTATTTGTCACATATACATTACAGTGAATTTCCTTCTTCACATATCCCAGCATAACTGGGGTCAGAGCACAGGGTCAGCCATGATACAGCGTCCCTGGAGCAGATAGGGTTAAGGGCCTTGCTCAAGGGCCCAACGGTGGCAACCTGGTGGAGCTGGGGATCGAACCACCGATCTTCTGGTCGGTAACGCAGTGCCTTAGCCCTCTGAGCCACCACTGCCCCTACAAAGTCAACTTTATGGAAGAAATGTGGTCAGACAAAAAAAAAAATCATGAACAAAGATCACTTAAACTCTTGGTTAAGTCTCATCATAGAAAAAACAGACAGTAAAAATAAGAAGTAAACTGTGTTTAATAGTGTAAGTAAGAGCATGGGAAGAGAACTCACAGGATTGAGACTAAACTGTCTTTGTCTTAGTAAGACTAATTTGAAAAAGATAAAGATCAGACTTGGAAACAATTGAAAAAGTCATGTGGTCTGATGAGTCCAGATGTACCCTATTGTAGAGTGATGGATGCATCAGTGTAAGAAGGGAAGCCTATAAAGCGATGTACTTAGAAATAGATGCTTAAATGCAGTAGAGCAAGACTATTTAGGGCCCAAGCACTATGACATCATGCAAATGGTCCTCTTGTTCTTCTAAAGTTTATTTGAGGCCTTTTTGAAGTTCTTAACATGCTTAAAATGTTAATGAAAATCTGCACACAGATTTGGCACATCTGGAATGGCACAAGGCCTTCACAGGAGATTTTGCTGCATAGCTCATATACACTTATATATATGTCCTAGTACACATTTAGATCTTATTGAGCTAAGCAACTTTCGCTTTGCATGTCATGGGCTTTACTTGGGATGTTCGCAACATGCACCCAATGGTATTTGATATACTCGTCCTAGGGGATTTCTATCCAAACTGGGCCAATATAATCTCAAGACATAGAGGATGCGAAATTGCGATGGGGGTTTTTGATATCACAAACTGTTCAGCCATAGACGAGGCCTTAAACTTAAAATTGGCTAATAACTTCCTTAGCATAAAATAATTATATACTTATATTCATTCATTCATTCATCTTCTTCTTTGTATTTCTCCTTTAAATGCATGTGCCCAAGTGTCATCCTGGTGGCGATAGCGCAGGTGCTTGGGCCCGATCATCGCTGCTGTGCAACTATATTTTATAATAGAACATACTAGATACATCTGACTATATTTATAAAATTTGAATTTGGTACTGCTGAGGAAACTAGACCCAAAAGCATCTGTACAGTACATGCATGCTTAAACGTGTTCCCCTGTACGTACCCCTCCTCTTAAAAGAGCCCTCTGAGTATTGACAAATGCAGCAGTAAGTGAATTTATTTCGAATGGTTCATACTTGATGGTTTTCTCAGCCTGGATTTTATGCAGCACATCAGCCTGAGCGATGGCGCGGTTCGTTCAGCACCAGTCCTGAGTCATCACAAGCAGAGCCCATTCGAACAACACAACAACAAATATCTGCAGCTGTAGTCATGGAGTACTTGCTTTTGAAAAGCACATATTCGCATTAGCTGTCTGTGCCAAGCTTTTTAATTCCAGACATAGCAACCTCAGACATCGGGAAAGCATTCCATTCCCAAAATACCCCTGTTCTTTGTGTATATGGAAAACAAAAGTGAACCTAAGAAATGCCACAGATTGTATTGAATAAAGAATGAACCAATGGTCCAATAACCAACTGGTAGTAGTGGAAAAAAACAGAAGAATGAAAACTACCGAAAGCACACACTTAGGTACAGAAAAAAATGTATCTGCCTAACGTTAAATGCTTAAATGCTGGTTTGTAATGGCTAATTTGAATCTTTGACTCGCGACAGAGCCGAAACAGTAGCATGTTCACTAACAAATGGCTTGGGAACATCAGGAACAGTCAGCTCGGCACGAAGGCATCGCAAAAAGCTTTGCTGAAAGTCCAGGTTATTTATGAGGTGTGTGTGAATTAGGAGCAGGTGGTCATGATTAGTCGTCTGGGGAACTGGAATGAGTGAGTTAAGAGCGGACAGCTTTGTAGTTTGCTGTTTGGCTGAGAATTCTGGGACAAGATGCTTGCATTGGTACACAGACAAGATCTGAGGACAGTTTCACATTATGTTAATGTTAGCTGCAAGAGTAGCACTTTGATCAGGCAGTGAAGATTGTGGTGAGCTAGATAACTAGCATTAATTTAAACTTAAGTTGTAATAAGTTTATTTAAAGGTCATATATTGTACTCCTTAGTCTTATACATCAGGTTCAGGTTCGATTCCCACCTCTGGTCTTTGTGTATGGAGTTTGCATGTTCTCCCCGTGCTTGGTGGGTTCCCTCCGGGTTCTCTGGTTTCCTCCCATAGTCCAAAGACATGCAGGTTAGGTTAATTGACTTTCCCAAACTGACCATAGTTATGTGTATATGTGCGCACCCTGCAGTGGATTGGCCCCCCGTTCTGGGATGGGATCCAGCCCCCATCTAAATGTCAAAACATGGCGGATTTGCACAAAGGTTCCCTTTAACCACTGTAAAATGTTTAAATTAGATGTTTAGAGTTTAATGAAAGATGTAGAATATCATGTATCTCCTTGAGAAACTTTTCTTTTAATGCATTATTTATTTTTTCCTACCAACTTTCACCATTCTAAACCTGAGCTTTAATTAATACCGTAGCTCAGTGATTAAGATGTTGGACTATGGATCGGAAGATCTCAGGTTCAACCCTCAGCCCCACACTCTCCCACTGTTAGGCCCTTTATCAAGGCCCTTATCTGTTCTGATGTATATTGAGATTTAAAAATATAATGTGCTCTGGATAAGGGCGTCTGTCAAATGCCATAAATGTATAAGAACGTTTTGTGAAAATATTTTCTCTAGTATTATAACTCATTAGACTTGTCACTAGTCCCGCAGTCACGTGCTGCTCTTCATGTGATTTGATTTTCTCGGTTCGTAAGCGTAACATCGATGGTAATGTCACGGCCTGGTCAAATCTCAGGTCTTATTCATTAGAGCATGAAGAGCAAGCGAGTATGTAACGTAACGTGGTGTGAGGTCAGGAGTGACTGCAGAAATCACTTGCACCGATTCGCCTCTCGCACACCACAGCCGCCTTTCTTCTAGAAAAAAAGCTTAACTCTGTACAGTACGTGCCGTAACTGAACGATGGACTGAAAAGAGCAGGGCTTTTCACGCTTGGCCTTTGAAGGATTAGGAGTGAAGAGTGGCAGCTCTCACCTTCTGTTTCTGTCTCACACACACACACACACACACACACACACACACATACGCAGCCTCCATCTCCACAGATGAAAGTGCAATAGTAGTGGTCCTCCGTTGAGGCTGTGGCATTATCACCTGCCGCCGCTGCCTCGTGTAATTGAAAGGCTTCCGCAGCTGAGTCACTCCTGAGATCTTCGTGCACAGAGATACTGATAAAAAAGTGATGGAAATAGAGGAAGAAAGACAGAAAGCAAACAAGAGCAAAAAGAAGAAGTAGAAGTCCCACAAAGGAACATTTCAGTTTCGCCAACATAGTTTTGTGACCAAAAACGGGTAAACCACTTTGGATGAACAAATGCATCCCAAATGAATACGGATATGATAAATTAAAAAAATATATATATTTATGCAGCTTGCAGCTTCAAAAAAACATGGTCTGGGATTCCGATTGATAAAGGTTTCTAATGGTTGTTCTTCAGCATTATGCAAATAAAATGGTTACATATTTCTCTTTTCAGTGTGCACTGTGGTCTATATGTTCACATTTGAGTTCCTGGTTTTGAACCCACATCCGTGTTCTTGCTTATGATACCCTGCCTGGCTCAGAAGAAGCAAATTGTTAGCATGCACCAAGCAAAGAAAACAACTAAGGAGATTTAAAATGACTGGAATGAAAAATCTACAGGAAAAATCAAAGCTGGGTTTAATAGTAAAAGTAAAATTACAGTACATACACATGCACATTGTGATGAGAACTCGTAGGATTGGGACTAAACAGCTGTACAGTATGTCCATAAGAAATCTTAATGAGGATGCTCTTTGACAAAAGGTTTTGTCAGTAATTTGGGAAACCAGTACAGTGGAACCTCGGATTACGAGTAACACGGTTTACGAGTGTTCCGCAAGACGAGCAAAAGACGATAGGTCGTCTCCCCTGCTGGGTCTTAGTGCTTGCAGAGTTTTTGTGTAAGGCAGAGAGTGTGTGTGTTTGTTTGGGAACCTGAGAGGAGGGGGGCTATAAAGGCGAGTGTGTGTGTACAGTGGTGTGAAAAACTATTTGCACCCCTCCTGATTTTTTATTCTTTTGCATGTTTGTCACACAAAATGTTTCTG
>JAQQZS010000018.1:18677583-18688651 GCA_030068045.1 Platyallabes tihoni | reverse complement strand
TACTTTTTTTTAAAAGGTAAAGTGCAGGTTAATTTGTTTTATTTTTACTTTATATTTTGTGTTAATTATTTTTATGTGTTTATTTTTGTGGGCTGTAGAACGAATAATTTGAGTTTCCATTATTTCCTATGGGAAAATAAAATTTGGTTTACGAGTGTTTTAGAATACGAGCCCGCTTCCGGAACGAATTATGCTCGTAATCCGAGGTTCCACTGTATTAGAAAACCAAGCAATGATGAAAAATAAAGAAATAATTAAATAAAAATGAAGGATGCTATGATGTGAAGAAGTGCTCAGAGACTGTACTCGTTGGGATCCTAAAGCTTGTGTCAATATTTTATTATGTTTTGAGTGACACGTTACATAAATAAATCACTGCACGTATACTGTAGATATACAATATATATTCATATATTAAATTTTTTTTTATGTCAAACCGGGATTTATAATGAAATTCCTGGTGAATGAAGATGCAAAACTGATTGACATGTGATGAGACTCTCAACCGCATTAAAACATTTGAATGGTGCAAACGTTTTAAAAATGCTTGTATGAGCATGATGAATGATGATCCCGGCATTCTGCACTTGTTCCTGTAAACATTCAGCGAGTGGAACACCTGATACTTGTGGAAGAGTTGCATCTGTCTGTGGGAACTGTACACACAATCATTCACCAACACCACTTGCACGTCACAGGAACTCGGCTGGAATTATTGCCACATCTCCAAGCCATTTCCACATGTTTGGTGTATTAGAGGAGTTCCTGGGAGGCCGGTGTTTTAGACGTGAAGCAGGCAGTCTGATCATGGCTCCGGTGTACTGAGGAAACTTGTAGTGTAACTTGATGGTATCCAAGCACTCGTGAACACCCTGGGATAAGTGCAGAAGGGGATTATATAGAGAAATAATGGGAGTTTTTATTCTCATAACTGTGCTTTGTTGTTCTGCTCAATCAAAAGTCCCACTTTTCTGTCTTTTCTAAAATTCGATTGAATTCGATTAAACACCACTTGTAGATTCCATTTATTTCTGCTTGAGTTCTCATTATATGGACACCACTAACTGCTGCTGAGGATAGCATTGTGTGCTCTGCTTAAAGTTTAATACAGTAATTGAGGAGAGTTCCACATAAAGGTTGCCATAGATATCGCTTCGATACACTGTGATGGCTTATGACAACAATCGGACGAATAGACTGAGCACTGAAATTGACACGGACGGTTTTGTACCCAAGTCTCCATCAGTGCCCAGTTGGTAGCCTCACCAAAGTGAACTTTATATCAACTCAAACACATTTCCTGTTACACAGTTGCACTTTCAACCTCGGTCATAGAAGGGATATATTTATGGTGGTGTTATCCGGTATCACCCAGATGAGGATGGGTTCCCGTACAGTCACCTCTGGCTTGCTCATAAAAGATACATATCAAGTGTGACAGTGTGCATTGTTGAAAGCGCTATACCAATAAAACTGAACTTTATTATAAGACCATTTGGCTTAAATCTGTCTTATTAGTTAATGTTTTGTAGAATAAAAATTTGACTTAGTAAGCAACATTTTCTGCCAATAGCAGAGACAAATTTGAACTTGGAAATGTCTAAATATTGTAATAAATATGAGGGTGAGTCAAAAATTACATGCTCTGATTATATTAAAGATATTGTTTGGATATCTGCAAACCAAAATACAGACTCGATACTCTAAGGAAGGTGAAAGTTTCTTAAAGAGAATCGTTACTGGTGACGAGACACGGATTCATCACTACGAGCCTGAGAGTAAACATGTATGGAGCATGCAACAGAAACATCAATCACCGATGGAGAAAAAGTCAACCATCAGCTGGAAAATTCATCAATGCTGACAGTTTTCTGGGATTCTTAAGGGTCAGTATTGGAAGATTATCAGGAAAAAGGTTCAACATTCAGCAGTGAGATGCTTAATGAAGAGCTGAAACCTAAACATCCGTTAAACAGAGGACTGCTATCCAAGAGTGCTGTGATCTTGCACAAAAATTTTGTTTTAAGGTGTTTAAAGAGTCCTCATATAGTCCTGATCTGACTCCATCAGACGTTCACCTGTTTGGTTCCCTGAAAGCAGAACTACAAGCACGAAGATTCACACTTCTGATGAAGAAGTGAAGACAGCGGTGCATTCGTAGCTCGCAGCTCAGCCTAAAACATTTTTAATGAGGAAATGCAAAAGCTTGTTGACAGACAAAGTGTCTTGAAAAGCTGAGAGATTACAGTGGAACCTTGGATTACGAGCACAATTCGTTCCGGAAGCCGGCTTGTATTTCAAAACACTCGTAAACCAAATCGAATTCTCCCATAAGAAATAATAGAAACTCAAATCATTCGTTCCGCAGCCCCCCCAAAATAAATACATAAAAATAATGAACACAAAATCTAAAGTAAAAATAAAGCAAATTAATCTGCACTTTACCTTTGAAAAGAATCATGACAGAGCAGTGTTTCTGTGTAGAGCAGAGAGAAAGACTGTATGTGTGTCTGTGTGTGTCTGTGAAGGCGAAAGTAGGAGGGGTGCGTATGTGTGATGAATAAATCAAATTTTGTGTGTGTGACAAAAAGAGCAGGCAGAGGCTTAAGCAGAGAGAGAAAATGGATCTTTAATCTCTCTAATGCGACTTGCTTTTGATTTATTCATCACGCGTGCTGTACACACACACGCATACAGACACAAAATAAAATCAGTTGTGACCACGTGACGCTCGGCGTCAAAACAAGAAGCGCATGCGTGATACTTGGTACTCGTAAACCAAGACCTGTTCGTTTTCCAAGTCAAAATCTCTGCTCGTCTTGCGGAACACTCGCAAACCGCGTTACTCGCAATCCAAGGTTTCAGTGTATGTCGAAAAAAAGTTATGTATTTGTCTTTTCTAAAATTCGACTAAATAAATTCTACAATCAGAGTGTGGATAATTTTTGACTCACCATGGTAGAAATATTACTTGACTGCTTTGAAACTGTTTCAAGTAAAAAATTACTTGAAACTTTACTTTTTACTAACTAGACTAGATGAGTATACTAAAAATAGACATTTACCTAGAAGTCGCATCAACCGCGATGAAATCTACACGGACGACGTGAATGTACGCGGCGGTTGAAACGTGTCGTAACTGTTATGACTCACCTACTGAACATTTCCAACCCCTGCACTTTATCTAACCTGAGTGCTCAGTCCCACTTTGAAGTGTTTTATCGCTCACCTCATTTTTCCACTCCTCTCTCTCTCTCTCTCTCTCTCTCTCCGTGATGAATAAAATATATTAATCTCACTACACCCTGCAGTCAGTGGCAGTCCTCTACTCCACCCTAAACTCCTCCCTCTCCCTGTTTCCCATCTCTCTCTCTCTCTCACACACACACACTGTCACACACTTTCTGCCCCACTCGCTCAGGCTTCGATCAGTAGACAAAATTATTCTGCACCGAAACTGAGAGAGAGAGAGTACTCTCTCTCTCTCTCTCACACACACACACACACACAAACACACACACAGCTCCGCTTTTACACTTTCTTCTCCACAAGTGTGCACAGTGCGTCCGACTCAGTCTAAACCCTCACACACACACACACACACACACACAAACACAAACACAGAACGCTGAACACTCGTACACCCCTCAACTCCTGCACAGCAGAGTAACTGGCCGAGACGAAGAAGTAGAAGGAGGAGGAGGAGGAGGAGAGGAGAAGACGAGTAGGTAGGAGGAGGAGGAGGGGGAGGAGGGGGACGGAGGATGTTGCCAGCGGTAGCGTCCTGGCCGCAGCTGCATTGAAGAGGGGACACGGGTTCTCCCCTCGTTCTCGTCCTCGCGCCTCCGTCGCACTCGCTCGCTCCGGATTAACTTCACCATGGAGTCTCCGACCAAAGAGATCGAGGAGTTCGAGAGCACTTCGCTGAAGTACCTTCAACCAGACCAGATCGAGAAGATCTGGCTCCGGCTCCGGGGACTGTAAGTACTTCCCAACAGGTCTTAGTGTGTGTGTGTGTGTGTGTTTGTGTGCATACTACTAGCTTTGAAATTTTGCTCAGTATTTTGATTTCTTTGTGGGAACATCAGAACCGGTTCTGAATTATTATAAACGTCTCCTTGTGCAGCAGTTCTTAGAAAGAATTCGATCTTCAAGGTTACATTACTCTGCATAAATACAGTAAGGGTTACAGTGAGGTATTAACCCTTTATGATGAAACAAACCAAACCAAGCACGATGTTAGGGACGAAGTTGACGTATTAAGCATTGTTTTCCCTAACAGATGTGAACAGATGTGTATATCAGGAATGGATAATCCATAGAAACTCCATGACAGAGCTCCAGACTTGTTTTGTCTACTGCACCACCAATGGGATCCTTAACATCCTGAGATCAACTCATAGTAAAACAAAGTACAGTAATACCTCTAACAAAGGGAAAAAAAGAAAAAAAATCTGTGATCCCTCAAGCGTCCTGGGAGCATCACTTCATTATCTCACCTCCAGAGCAAATACACTCGGTGCAAAATAATCCAAATATCTCCTTAATAACTGTCACACACACTATGCAACAGGCTAAAGGCGTTCACTTAGGAGTATTCCATTTCACGAAAGCAGACAATTTACTTGTAGTAATGTGATTTTCCTATGAGACAAGTTCACACACACACACACACACACACCGTCTCTTATTGCTGCAGGTCTGGATTTGAAAAACACACAGACAAAAAAAAAAAAAGCATTCCCTGTCCATATAGATGAAAAGAACAGAGAGAACAGAAATGAAGAACATGCTGTTAACAACCTTTAAAAAAATAAATGAAAAAAATAAATAAATAAGGAAGTGTATAGGATGTCAGTGAGACGTTACAGATGGAGTCGTGGTGAATGGGAGAGGCGGTCGTTTCTGCTGAGGGTCAGAGATCTTTATCAGCGTCTGTGGTTCACCTGAGAAGTGTTTGACGCACGACAGTCTGTTATCTCTGGCTCTCTGCTTTTCTTTATCTCTCTTTCGCTCTCTGCTGCGTATTGATGGTCATGTGACGCCATGAAGTGGAAGCGGTTCTGTGATGCTCTGGGGTCCATATAAAATGGCAATCACCATTAAAAGAAACACCAATGCTATCAAAGCGTTTAATTCCCGATTACACCACATCGACTCGGCTGCAATTACCCTTTTAAATATTATAATTTGGCTGATGTGGGACAAACACAAAGCACTTCCTGTTGTTTCGTGTCGTGGCAATTACAAACAGTCGCTCCCTTGCGAGACTCTGCTTTATTAGTTTCATCTTTAATATTAACAAGGACATCCGGAGAGCAGGTTGGCTGTGGCCTCTGGAGGGGGGGTGGATGGCATAATGGCTCTTACATCAATCAAATCACACAAACGGAATGTCAATCACGGGCGTCTGTGAGCTCACGCAAGTAAATGCGGTGGATAGCGCTTTCCTCAGAGTGTGTCACGCCATTCCCCAACGTTGTGTGAGCAGGAGTTCCAAAAGATGTGGCCAGCTGGTGTCACGTGCTTCTCATTGGATGCACGTGATCGTCTTGGCCCCGTCCATTGTTGTGAGTTGTCTTCTTAATGGGGGAGTGTCCTAACAATCAGTGCATTGAGTTAGCCGGACTTTTAAACATGCTAGTCAGACGTGAAAGACGGATAAGCACACCCAGTGATGAGGTTGGGAGTCAGGACGGTCTCCGCGAGGACGTTTTACCCAGGCTTTGTTCTGGAAATCTAACAAAAGGAAAGGTGGGACAGAGGGAAGAAGCACAGAGCATCCGATAGTACCGTAACCAGGAAAGATCTTGTTTGGACAGCATGTACGAAATATACAGTACAGAGCTGTAAAGTTGTCCATGTTTGGAACTATAGCTGATTGGAACTATAGCTGCCAAAGCTCTTACTGTAGAGTATCGATCAACACCTTATGACCAATCAGAATTGAGAACTCGAAAGCGACATGATTGTGCCCTGGGAGCTCACTGATAAGCTCCAAGCCCCCTGCGACCCTACACAGGCTAAGCAATGTGGAAAATGATTGGATGGATAGATAGAGGGATGAAAGGAAATTACCAAGACAAAAATCGCTGACGCTGGAGCCTCATGTCAAATGAACATGTCCTTATTGCAAATTTAATGCTAAAAGCAATTACTTCAAACATTATTTATTGCATTATGCATTAAAACAAATGCATTCATGAAAATATGTCGGATTCGAAATTATAGCTGCCAAAGCTCTTATTACAGAGTATCGATCAACATCTTCTGACCAATCAGAACTGAGAACTATAAAGCGACTTTTTTATGGTCAGCTACTTTCACTAGATTTATACTACTTTGCAATTTAATTTGATTTAAGACTTTATCCCCCCCCTCCACGACACTGGACCAAGAGCTGTGTGTGCAAATGTATACACATGAATATACATTTGTAAGTGTGCAGAATATTAATGGTCCCTGAGAGAGCGCACGAAGAGATTATAGTGCAGAGAGAGAGAGAGAGAGAGAGCGCAGTCGTTCATTACTGAAGCATCTCAGTCCCAATCTCAGCTGGAGCACCGGTCTGATCACTGAGAGACATGACATGCGAATGAAGACGGCGGCGTTCCCTCGTGCATCAACGAACTGCTCTTCTGTTATTGCATTGTTAATGCGTTTGTGTGAAATGTGCTTAGAGTGTCCAACTGCACAGCTTGATCGAACACTTCACCAGCGCTCTGTCGAAAAGGCTCAACCGGGAATTAAAGAAAAGCTCACGGAATAGTTCAGAATTTAAAGTAAAACCTATTAAAATAAAGTGAAATGAGTCAATGATAGAGAAAAAGAAAATACCTCAACCTGAATAGCATCGAGTTATTAAAACACAGAATGATCTGCTTAAACTGGAAGATTATTATTGCTACCTGGTAAAATAAAATAAACAAGCAAAAAAGGTTTCTTAATTCGAGGTACAAATATGAATGGCGTTCAAGTCAAACCGGGACTTTTGGTCACTGAACACAGTTATGTGTTTCTGATTAATCATCAACATTCCGGATTGTCTGAAATACAGTATACACACTTGCGTTTGGGTGCATATTGTAATGATTACATTCAATAAAATTATATACAGTATATATAGTTAATTAATTTTTTATGTTTCTGTGTTGGAACAGGAGGAAGTATAAGAAGACGTCACAGAGGTAAGGCGGCCTGGAGCGATCGAGGTTTGAATAACATTGATTACCTCTTCCATGCTGGAATCAATCTATCAATCAATCAATCAGTCAATCTATCTATCTATCTATCTATCTATCTATCTATCTACAGTATCTATCTATCTAAATGTGACTTGTTATGAAATAAAGATGTCATGAAAAAATTTTTGGACCATCTTGTTTCCCTCTGGCTTAAAGGTTGAGGCAAATGGCAAAAGCCCTTGTAGTTTCAGTGTGTATGAAGTATTTGTTATATTTTCATATTTTAGTAGAATATTGTGTTGAAGTTTTGTAGCATTTGTAATATAGTTGTAATGACGTTGTGACGACATTCAACATCAGGACAACATTGTTTTTGAAAGTTATAATGACTTTGACAAAATGTCTTAAGATCAATTTAAATGCACGACCCAAACAAAACGCTGCTAAATACAACCTGAAAACAATGAAATTTTTGCAGCATTTATGGCGATTAACATCCGTTCGAAACATCCATGATACTTTAAGTTTCTAGCAGGGTTCAGGATTCTGATCAGAGACTGGGACGGACAAAACAACTTCCCGCTTTTGAAGTCACGCATCTCTAAAAATATCTGATTTGCACTAACTATATCTATATATATATATATATATATATAAAACATAGCTATATATAGCTATAAAAGTATATATTTGTATCCAGATTTAAATATTCAGATTTAAAATTTGCATTTGTATCCAGATTCAAACCAAAAGTGGGCGTGGTCTTAATAAAATTTAAAAAGTGGAGAGTCATTAATTTTGTTTGCTTTTGTGTGAACACTGTTCCCCATCACATCATACCAGGTTGAGTCAAAAATTATCCGCACTTTAACTGTAGAATTTATTCTGATTACATTTTAGAATAAACAAATGCATAATTTTCTGACATAATTTCCTTGCTTTCAATACACTTTGTCCATTTGTCAACAAGCTTTTGTATTCCCTCCTTAAGAATGTTTTGTTCCGATCTGCGAGCCACGAATGCGCTGTTGTCTTCGTCCTCATAGTGCTGCTTTCAGAGGGACCGAACAGGTGAAAGTCAGACGGAACGAGATCAGGACTTTAGGGAGGATGGTTTAATGCCTCAAAAACCAAGTCGAAAGTGTGGGCAGAAGTGAGCGTTTCACACACACTTTCTTTGTGACAAAACACTTTCTCCATACTGTGCACTAACTCTATGATAAATAACGGCACCAGGCTGCCCTTCTTTCATGCAAATCACAAGAATGGCGTCCATCTTTGCTCGCACCGTAGTTCCAAATGAACTAATGTAATCAGGTTCACACCTGCACTGCAGTGACTGGGGAGACAGTAGCCTTGAACGGAAAATGCTGATAAGACTGATAAGACTTTTGTGACTCCTTCCTATTAAGTCGCACAGGATGGTTTTGCTCTAGTGCTGCAGGTGAAATGTATAAAACTTTTTTAGGGGTAACCTGGTGTTAAAATGAGGCTGAGGGTTCCCGCTTTCTTATCACAGTACAGCACAGAATCCTCATTTAAATATTCTAAAAATAGGATTTTGATGTTTTTTTCTCAAAGCCCTCCTTGTGAACAAACTCATACTGTCCATATCTCAGGAACTGGACATGACATAGTAATAAACTTGGTTTCAAGATGGAGCTTATTGACCAAGGAATCTAAGTATATGCATAAAACAAATCTCCTAAAATGTGACTTAATGACTAATGTGATGTCATGGGACACATTTGAACATATCCACTGCTATTATAAACCACCACAACCCTGACCATGCAGACTGCCAAATGTTTATGTCTATGTACTAAGAGACCTGGACTATTTGGTTTCGGTTGTTTTGGTTGTTTTCATGTGCATTTGTATTCATGTTCGGCACACATAGTTATTTATTCAATCCGAATCACGTGTTCCTATTTGGTTCCGTCTCATCGACTCTTTTGTTGCAGTATCGCACGAACAGATTAACACTATCAGGTTCAGTGGTAGACGTGGGGATACTAATGGCAGCCCATATGTTCTGTCGGTGTCATGTTGTTTTAAAGGGACATCTGTTGAGAACAAATATGTGGTCGCTGTTGCCAAGAGCTCCACTATTGTTGACAGGCAGAAGGAGAGAGAGAAAGAGAGACAGAGAGAGAGAGAGAGAGAGAGAGAGGAAGTGAAAAGCAATGTAGAGACAACAATGAGAGAAAGGGAGAAAGGAAGAAGGGTGGGTCTGGGCTAATATTAGAGGACAGGAGTGGGTTTAATTGGCTGGGCTGTGGGGGGGCGGGCTCAGTGGAGAGTTCCCTCTCCTTACTTCCTGTGTCGCTCGGCTCTGATTGACAGCTCAATGGGGCTCTGGGTAATTATGGTAGACTAATTGGCTGCAGAGAATTCTGGGACTGTTATTACTGACACAATGCAACAAGGCAAATACTGTGTGTGTGTGTGTGTGTGTGTGTGTGTAAACACAAGCACACAAGTATATATAGAGAGAAAATATGTTGGATGACTGTGAGCTTGTTATTGACTGGAAATCAATGAACTACAATGTACACTGAAATAAATGAAATTAACTTCCTATAGGCGCTGAGCAAGCCGATGTCTGAACCGCAGCTGTTGTTTCTCTCTCTCTCTCGCTTGTTAAACGACCAAAGAACATTCTGGCGTAGTCTCTTAGGGCATTTCCTGACACCGCTGCCTGCTGCAGGACGCTGTTATAACTCGCAGCTCAGTATTACTGCATGCTAGTTGTACTTATGTGATGGAGCTGATACTAGAGCAAAAAAAATAATAAAAAATGCATGGGCTTTTATAAACATCTACAAATTAGAATTCAAGTTAAGGATGTGACGTAGCAATCCATATTAGCATGCCTAGTGTCAACACTTCCTGCACGAGCTGAGCACTGAGTGAGACTGTCTGCATGTCTAGTCATGTGACGCTCAGGAACATTGATTATAGGATGGAGTGCTGTTTTTTCAGGTTATTAAAATCGATCGCAGGCATGACGGGATCAGATCACAGCCGTGCTGATAACCAGCACAACAGCACAACCTCGAGTGTGATACCTCTATCATACATCAGCTCCAGGAATACCACTTACTAGCAACAGATTATGATTTGTTTGTTTATTTAATGGGGTGAAAGTAGTTTTAAATTCTTACCTGTACTATGTAGCTGAAAGGTGAGGAGACTATACCATAGAGGTGGTGGACAGTCCTGAGAAACGTATGAGATTTACTTTATATTTCCACTTATTCCGCTTTTAGTAGCAGCAAATAGCGGCAAATAGCGCTAAATGAAAAGCTAGTGCGCTGTGTAGGGTGTACAATCACTTGTTCAAAACATCAAGTAGTGGCCAGATTGGGGGATTACAGAGGGATTTGGGATTCAGCCTTGTGTTAGGAGCTAGCTAGCTTTCTAGCATGGCTTAGGTGTAAACAAAACAAAAAGTTGGCCATTTGGAACGACGTAGAAGCAATTACTAAGGAGACAAAGTGTTGTTTATAATGTTATCAGATGTGTTTTCTTGCTGAAATGTGACTGGTTTTGAATGTGGATTTTATCAGGTGGCTGCTCTTTCCTCAGTACTGCATTCCATACACACCTACTTTCACCCATGCATTTGGCAGATGCCCTTATCCACAGTGACTTACATTTGTATTTCATTATACAAGTAAGCAGTTGAGGGTTCAGGGCCTTGCTCAAGGGCCCAACACGGACAACTTGGCAGTCATGGGATTTGAACCTCAGAACCATAGTCCAATGCCTTAACCACTGAGCTACCCCAGACTGACAGTCAGTGTATTCAATTCAATTAAATTTTATTTGTATAGCGCTTTTAGCAATTGTCATTGCCTCAAAGCAGCTTTACACAATCA
>JAQQZS010000018.1:18626581-18653013 GCA_030068045.1 Platyallabes tihoni | reverse complement strand
TTCCCTCGGGGCCGCCGCTTTGCGTCGCGTCCATTGTTCTTCAGGATCTCACTCGGCCAGCTCGGATCCGGAGTTAAAAACGTCGAATTGTGAGTACATTGTATTCCAGTAGAAACAAGAGTGTCTCTATCATACCTAATGTACTCAGTGGTAATATTCATATTATAATTTGACAAACCCATAGTGACTTCTGTTATTCAATCCAAGTCTTTTTTTTTTTTTTTATAACTTCCTGTTCTTTCCAATTGTATTCAATTATAAATGCTAATCTAGTGATTTATGCAATACATCAGTTCAAGTAAATGTTTTGTTAATTGGCTACAAACAAAATCGTTCAGCTTTCAACCCTGTTATTGTTGTTGGATTGTTGCCTGGGATGCATGAAACAATGATCTGATAGAACGAGAGCTTTAGGAAAGAAGCAGAGAGAGAGAGAGAGAGAGAGACGGCCTATTCAGGAACAGATGTTTGATCATGTGTCAAGTGCAACATAACATCCTCCAAATCAGGATCATGCCTTAACCACTCAGTCTACTGAGGCATACCCGAAATTGGATTAAAGATGCGGATCTAAAGGTTAAGTTGAAGTGCAGCATCCTACTTTATGCTTGCTGTGGAGCAAGGAATACTTATATATCATTAGAAATCATTATTAAAGATCATATCTAAAAACCTGGAAAAACACAACAAAACTGAATCATTTTGTGAGACATTCCATTTAGGATGAATACGCTCAAAACAGGTACAGGACAGGGAAAGGAGGAAACAAGGTGATTCTATAATGAACATACTGTAATTAAGCCTGAAAAATAAAACGGAAAACATCAGTGGAACCCTAAGTGACACGGTTAACATAAAAGCCCCAAAAAATAACCCTGACAACACATCTATATTATTTAGTATTTTCCTCCTATATCGCATACACCCCTGTTATACATCCAAGCATCACATTATGGGACTACAGAAGTCTAAAAACATAAATACTGGAAAATAATCATTGGCATGATGATGTGATTATGGTCATTTTTGAAATTCTGATTATAACACAGGAATTTGCCAGCAAATAAACTTTTTTATTTATTATTCCAGGGTCTGGGCTCGATTCCTGCTCCTGGTCTGAGGGCATGGAGTTTCCTCTGGGTACCCTGGTTACATGTAGATTAGGCTACCTGCCCTTCCCAAATTTCCCATTGTGTATAAATGTCCCACTACAGTCATAAAATGGAAATAATCACCATTGGCCTCCATGGTCCTTAGTTGGACTACAGAGGTTCCTAGATAGATGGTTGGGTGGATACTTACTTGTATTGTTGGGGGACAGCTTTAAAACAAGTTTCTGTTATCACTTACTGTACGTTACAGCAGCTACACTATCAACAGTTGTTTCTTCACTTTTTCTTCCATCTTAAAGACTTTCCTGTTACTGTTCTAACTTTTTACTGAAATATTCACCATATCACCAAGTCTATATATATTTTTTACACATTTGCTTAATCTGCTTGTTCGTATACTATATCTCTCTATATTATCTGTATATATTGTATACATTGCATACTGTATACATTGTATATACTTATGCGGATAATACAGTACAGTACATACTTTTTATTGTGTTCATCTTGTTATACATAACATTCCAGATGACATAAATACATTAACATTGATTCAGCGCATCATACACGAGGCCAGGCAGACGAACTGCCCATAGTCTCCAATGTCCTGGTGCCAGACATCACAGGTCCAATCCCTCCCCTCCCCCGCCCCCAAGTAGGCACAAAAAGAACCTAAGACTTATTATATCTATCTATTACTCAAAGTTTATATGCAGCCATACAAGTTTAAGTGAATTATCTATTACTATTGAAACAATGAAGTATGAGTTGGAATGTGTAAATTAATATAAACCTGCGATTTCGAGCTGGAGCTACAGTAACGTCAGAGCTGGTGTTGTACAGAATGAATGTAAATGTTCTGACTTTCGCTATTTCTAGCATTTGTGGATCGGTATCTATTCGCGTCAGAGTTTTAAATCTCTGTTGTGTTTTGTGTTTAGATTGCGATGTTTGGTGAAACAGCTGGAGAGAGGTGAAGCATCCCTGATCGACCTGAAGAAGAACCTCGAATATGCAGCCTCAGTGCTCGAGTCCGTCTACATCGAAGAGACGAGGTGAAGTATTTGTATTTGAGTCTAATAATAAAATTAATGTGGAAAGCCATCTGGAAGCGTTTAATACACAACCGTGTTCTGTTGTTCCGTTGATGATGCGATAACTCATTATTACCGCTGCAGATCGCTCGGCTCGAGGCAAGCTGATATTCAGAAAATGGAAAAAAATGACATCGTAGTGGCATGGCAGTAAAAATATCTGTCCCTCTATTAGTTACACACAGCAACCCAGATATACTACTTTATCAAAAATATAACAGTTTTCCTACAACATGCATCTGCATTCATCAAGTCAAGTTGACATAAAGAAGTTCAAGTTGTTGTAAGAATATAATGGCCTGATGCTGAAAAAAAGAGTAATGACAGGTTTATTCATTAGCAGACATGAACGACGTAGAGAATGCCATTGAATTGATGTGTCTTATCTTAGTAATGTCTTTATTAGTTACAGGTACTGTAATAACCAGCTATGATGCATTATTACCATTATGTGACACTGACATGACAGAACATAAGATAAAGGTCATTAACAAAAATGTCGAAAAACATTTTTGGCACCTGATAATGAAATGAGCATTTATAAATATGACCTTTTATATCAAGTGTACTGTAAGTCGCACAGGTTAGGTTTCTCTACGGCCAATAGAATGCAGTACATGTTCTGTATCAAATTTTCAATTTCAGCAAAAAAAATTATAATATAATAAATTCTTCATAGTTCAAGAGGATTAAAAAAAAGTTTTAACCCTAAACCTTCTTTTAAAGCACTTAACTAATTAAATCATTACTCATTAACTAATTAAGTAATTAAATAACTGTTACCCATGGCTTTTTTAATTACTTTTTTAAAAAAAATTTTTTTACAGCTAATTAAGCATAAGATTGAAGCTTGTGGTGGAGTTAGTGTTCAAAGTTCAAGTTCATGTTAGAGAAATCGAGCAAAAAATCTAACCGCATTACCTGCCTTGATTTAAATTCCAACAGATTCTTTATGAGAACTGGTTCTTTTAATTAAACTTTAATGGATGAAGAGCAGATGAGACTAACAGTGTTAATAAAGGTTAAAAAGTCAATAAAATAGGTTTACAAGGCACAGAAACTGGATTAATCGATCTGTAGAGATTCGTAGCAAGTACTTATAAAGTTTAAATAAATAATAATAAAAAAACCAGAGTAAATGAGTATTAATTAAGTAGGCTAATTCCACTGTGAAGTACAAATGCCCTAAAATAATCCCTTTGCCGCCCCCATTTTTTGGTCAAAGATTCATTGAAATGCTCTAAAGTGCTCATGACTCCTTACAAACCTTTCATCATTTTTTCAAAAACTGTTCTAAATCAAGGTTGAGGGCCAAGCAAATAGATTTTTTAGAGACTCCATTCACTGAGGAAGGACCATGTCCCTAAATCAGCCGGTCATTCATCACACAGACATTCTGTAAGTGCCGGTTCCCTCGTCATATTTACTCTCTGTCTCTCTGGTCCCGCTGCATTTTGAGGAAATATTACGAACGACTGAACCTGGCTGATACAAGGATGGAGAATTTCATGCACCTCTGCTTTTTATAGGTGTGTTAGAGCAATTTCACACTTATTACTCCGTTTGGCAAGTCTGACAGCGCAAAACTGATACATTTGGCTTGTTTGCTGTTTGGCAGTTAAATAAAACCGACCAAAAATAAAGTTTGTTGAGGGGTGTGTAAAGCTGAAAATATCCTAGAAGATTTCCTTTTGGGTTTGTTCTGAAATAGCGCTAAAGATTAACGCTACATTCGGCTCAAACTTTTCACACAGAGTTTCAGACAGCAGTAAACAAGAAATCACTTTTAGATGAGAACACATGTAATACAGTACAGTTCACTGATTTGAGGAGGTACATCACTCGTCACAACTAGCTGGCTAACGTAGCTCGTTGCTAGCAAAAGATGAACATGAAGAACGAGATCTCAACATCCTATATTTGAGGTCATGTGAACACAGATTAGCATTACTACAAACATTAGCCGAATTAATGCATTAATGGTTCGTTTGTCGAGTTTTAACCTAAAATTTTCACACAGACTGTACAGTATAAAAACATCTGGACAGATCCTCTGTGAAGGTTGTTTTCTGAAGAACGGTTTTGAAGCACAACTCTGATCGTCGCCATCTTGGAAGGAGCTTCCTTTGTCTAAATGGGCTAACTGAATGGAGCCTGGCTAATGATTGGAATCTGTCTACTTGCCTCAGTGACCACAAGCTAGCTAGCTTAATTTCAGATTAGCTAAAATGCTACGGTGGCTAGCATTAATTTATATGCTTACATTACTTTGAATTTGATTGAACTACAGCCAAACTCCAATGATTCCAGTTAGCTGGTTAGCTAAAGTGATGCATAGCAGACAGCTAGCGGTTTGACACCTGCACTGCAGCTGTCACTCAAATCAACCAAAACATTTACTTAATGTAATTTTTTACTAATAAATTACATAGAAATTCACGGCTATACTGTTTTCGTGAATGGAAAATCTAGCTTTGAAGACCAAAACTGTCTTTTTTTGTAACAGGCTGCTAACACGTTTTAGCAGGGCTATAAGGGGACTGACTCACTTTTGAAGCTTGCTCCCAGTGGTCATTCGAGGAACTGCAACATTTTGGCACCTTCACTTTGAACTCATGTTTCAGAACCAGAGTTGTTTTGAATCAAATTTGAATATGATTTCTGTTATCTCACCCTCCTAAAGAACTGCACAGAAATGGAATCACACCAGGATCGTACTTAAACAGGTTTAATGCTGTACTGTATATGTAAACGTATCCCTAATTCCACCCTAAAGGCCACATAATACCCCTAATGCTCTCCTAAATGTTATAAATAGATATGTTAATGATCCTAAATAGTAGACATGTAGTTAAAGGTGAGTTTTCTTGGATCATATAATATAAGTGCCAATCAGGATTGTGTATGCAAATACAGTACAGCCTGTGGAACACTGATCTACCAGGAAAAAGGCGCGGGAACATGTAGAAATGGAAGTGCATTTAAAAAATCTGGATTTCTGTGGATTTTCTGCATTTTAAAGGATATATCTTCTATGTCCTACATAACAAAGCTGAAACAGAACTGAATAAGCATGTAGAACTTACAGTTTTTTTTTTTTTTACTCTCAATATCTCCTGTGCGATGTGAGACGTGAAATTGTTTAGAAGTTGACAATGTGGATTTTAATAACGATCTGTTCCAAATGAAGAAATCCGACGATTAACATAATCATAGTGATAGCTGTAGTGACATGGGGTGGAGTTTTGGGCAACCCCACTTTAGGTGGCATTAGACACACTGTTATTGGTGTCTGGCTAATTTTCCATGGACATGGATTGTCATCTCTCTCTCTCTCTCTCTCTCTCTCTCCATTAGGCGGTTGGTGGACACAGAAGATGAGCTCAGTGACATCCAGTCGGACTCGGTGCCATCAGAGGTGCGTGATTGGCTGGCCTCTACCTTCACACGTCAGATGGGGCTGATGCTGAGACGGACGGAGGAGAAGCCGCGATTCCGTAGCATTGTGCACGCTGTGCAGGCTGGGATATTCGTAGAGAGGTGAGGTCACCGGCGATGGAACTTCATAATACAGTAACAAGATTCTCCAGTTCACACAAAAATTAAATGGTGTATCCATTGTGCTGGACTTTTCAATCTTACACTATGATTTCCCAATGCTGATAAGGTACAAAGCTAATAATAATAATAATAATAACTATATTTTAATTAACAAAAGGTGTTCCTTTTAATGTCCTGGAACATCAATGCGAAAAATTAGTTCCGCTCACATCAAACCAGGACTTTTGAGGTATAAGAGTAAAAACTCATTTCACTAGTGCGTGGATACCATCAAGGTAGAAACTTTTCTCGGTACGTCAGAGCCACGATTTGACTGTCTGCTTCACATCTGAAACGCCGGCCTCTGCAGTGGGCTCTGAGACCCCTCGGTTGGAATTGTCTTTCATGGACGTAGGGACATTCTTCAAAACCATTTAAATGTTTTCCTCTGGCTAAAAGTCTCATCACCGTACTGCACGAGAAATCTTTTGTTAATGTCAATCACTTTTATGCCTTCGTTCAGAAGAACTTTCATCACAAGTCCTGGTTTGACTTAAACACTCCTCATACCTTATCATAACTATAAACCTCACTGTCCTGGCAATTAAATGCAGCGTTTCATGTATTATTTCTTTATTTTTTTTTTGTATTTAAGAAACCGTAAAAAGCCTGCGTCTTTTTTCTTCTTCTTTCATCTCAGTTTCTCATTAATGCAATATCTCAAGGATTATTGTTTGAATGTTTGTAGGATTTATATGGCACTATCATTATAAACAGCAGGTGATTCGTTGAATATATTACAACTAAATTAGATGAATTTTGCATTGAAGAATTCATTATGTGCATTATTATGACCATATGCACCTACCGCCCCACATCCAAGAGAATTAAGACCAAAAGTTTTAAATTTTTCTATTTCTAAGGCTGTTTTTTACCTAATTTTCCGGACTTTTATGTTTATGTTTATAGAAACGTACAGTAGTACTAAGTTTATTCCATCGATTATTTGATCGATTGTCCTATACAAACCCATTTTGCTATGGCGATAAGAATACAATCAATTTATTTTAATTATATCATTACTCAGTCTGCTGTATTAATAAATAATGATGCATGAGTCATATAGCTGTAACTAATGCAGTTCTTGATGGTCAGCTCAGAAATCTGGATTAAGAGGAACCCTCAGGGGGCGACTAGTGAGTTTCCCACAACACATTAAAATGATCAGATGTGCTGGGTGGAAGAAGCATTCGTCTCCTGGCAGCCGTAAAGTTTCATCCGCTGGTGAAACGTCTCAATAAATCATTAAATGCAGTACAATGCGAGTTGCAGTATTTCTGCCACGCATGCTTTCTCCTCTGTCTAATGAGCCTGCGGTGGGGAGCGGGGTGGGGTTGGGGGGCGGGGGTGAGACCCAACACTATTACAGTGTGAAAGACAGAGTCCTCCTCTTCCCACATCCCATATCTGTCTGAATGTTTAAGCATCATTTCATTACCTGCGTAATGCATTTTACTGCATAAACGAGTTGCGCCCCTGAAAAGGCGGCTGTCTGTGGGTTCAGGGTTTATTAACAGAGAAATGGAGAGAGAGAACGAGAGAGGGGGAATGTGAGGTGAGTCTTTTTGTGCGAACAGACTTGAAGAAATGATGTGAAGCCTGTGTATTAACAGGACACGGATCGTGATGCACATGTGCGTCACGGAGACGCTGGAAGAGAAAAAAAAAAGTGTCCTCTGGATTAGCAGGTTCTGTTTCGGAAACCACATTTACCCTTCATCATTGATCATGACAGCCATGTAATTTATCTTTCTGACCACTCTAATTTATTACGGAAAAAAACTGAGCGGTGTACAAGTAATAGGACATGCAACAAGGGCAAAGCATTTAATGCATTCAAATGTGCACCCTTGGGGGGTTTTCACCCATGTAGGGGACGTGCAAATAAGCTGTTTCAAATTCATTTCAAGTGGAAGAGAAAACAAGAAGAAATAAAAACTAGTCAGACCTCATCTTAGAAAGGTAATGGCAAATGGCTAGTAGCACTGTAAGTAGTCATTTGCCTTGCTAGCTTACAGTACAGGGAATGTAACACAATGACAGCTTGGAATAGGACTTTTGTTTAACTCGTCCATTTACAATATTTGGAAGACAACCTTATCCAGAGTGACTTACATTTGTATTGCATTATACATCTGAGCAGTTGAGGTTTAAGGACCTTACTTAAGGGCCCAACAGTCACAACTTGGTTATGGTGGGATTGGAACCTGGGACCTTCTGATCAGCAGTCTAACAATTTTACCGCTGAGCTAATACCACCTCTTTCACTCATCCGTAGTAGAGACATAGCAGTAGTATATCTCCTATTGGGAAAAAACAATTACTTAAAATTGTTGGTTGGTTTTTTAGTCTTCCTCGGGTTCGATTCCCAGCCAGTGCCCAAAACCCCCAGTCACTGGATGCAGTGCCGGTCCCGAGCCCGGATAAAATGGAGGGTTGCGCCAGGAAGGGCATCCGGCGTAAAACCTGTGCCAAGTTGTAGTGCGGACTGGATATTCCGCTGTGGTGACCCCTTGCCGGGAGCAGCCGAAAGACCAACAACAACTCTTTCATTGTGAAAAGACACAGAGAATGGGTTGGATGCAAGTCTCACACAGGGGTGGGACAGATGTTATTTGCTTTTACATTACATTGTTTAGAGGAAAACAGCTAAAACAGGGTTTTGTAATCATTTAATCTAAAATATATGTAAAAAAAAATGGTTGTCAAAGTGTTGTAGTGATGTTACTTTGGCAATGTTATAAATGTTGGAACACCATTGGTTTTGGGTTGTTTTTGAAAATTAGAACTGATTTCATGAAATGATTTAAGACCAACGTTGACTACATGACGTTGGAATATGGTTGAACGAATGATTCCAACATAATATTCCAAACATGATTTCAAAACAATAGTATTTATTTTTGAGTGCGCCATGTGTTTTATATATATAATAATGGAAACTCGAACTGCACCAGTAAGAAACATGCTGCTGAGGCTAGTAAAGTAGCTTTGTTAAACAATGAGCACCACAAAATAATATCAAATAAAGTAAAATAAAAAAAAATAGCAGAAAACAATATTTCTTCTGTGGCAATTTACCAAAAATATTAAATCAGGAAAAACAGTTACAACTATATGATAATGGTCATCCAATCAAGTTGCCCTCAATTTAGGAAAAACATCTCATTAACAATTTCTTTAAGAGCCATAAACAGTCAAATCATATTCACTGCCATTATCGTTACCACTAATTATCGTTGCTGTTAATTAGCTTATTAATTAAATCAAGCTGAGAAAACACTCATGTGTGGAGGACAGCGTTTTCTCCAGGACAAAGGCTAGCAACCACAGACCTATCCCGTTATTAGCATAAGTGTTTGGCTGCAAGGCTAATGTTAGCTGGAGGTTTTTGGTTGGTGGAGTCGCCTGATGTTCGAATGTACATAAAAGTTAGTGACTGCTGGGTTACGTTTAAAATACAGTGAAACCCTGGATTACGAGCATAATTCCATGCTCGTATTCCAAAACACTCGTAAACCAAAACCGAATTTTCCTATAAGAAATAATGGAAACTCAAATTATTCGTTCCACAGCCCAAAAAATAAATACATAAAAACAATTAACACAAAATATAAAGTAAAAATGAAACAAATTAACCTGCACTTTACTTTTTAAAAAAAGTAAAAATAAATCCCAACAGATAAATGTTTCCGTTTGTGCTCGCAGGCGCTGTGTGTGTATGTGTGTGTGTGAATCTAAAGTAAGCTCCCCTCTCCCTCTTCTCGTCTTTCACAGTTACCCTTCCTCCACTCTATTCACACACAACGGAAACACTGTTTTACCGGAAAAATAAACAAGAAATCTCTCTAATGACACTCGACTGAGCGACAGACTAACGGAATCACTGCTGTAAAGTAAAAATAAAACAAATTAACCTGCACTTTACCTTTGAAAAGTAGAGAAAGAGTGTGTGTGTGTCTGTGTGTGTGTGTGTGTGTGGCACGGTGTCCAATGACGCACGCGCACACAGACACAAAGAACAGGCTGAGCCTTGAGACAGAGAAAATGGATCTTTAACCTCTCTAATGAGATTTGCTTTTGTTTTACATGCGCACTGTACACACACGCATACAGACACAAAATATGTTTTATATTTTACGCACACACACGTGGTCACAGTGTTATAGTAAACAGTAAATACGTGCATGGATGTTTATTATACCACTAAGACCCAGCAGGGGAGACGATTACCCACAATTCCGCAGCGCAAGAAAGAGAAATACCGTTGGCTCTGTTGTGATCACGTGACGACGAAAACAAGAAGCGCATGCGTTATACATGATACTCGGTACTCGTAAACCAAGACTTTGTTCGTTTTCCAAATCAAAATGTATTAAAAATCTTTGCTCGTCTTGCGGAACACTCGCAAACCGCGTTACTCGCAATCCGAGGTTTCACTGTAATGGCCTGGAAAAACCCTTTTGTGAAATCTTGACATTTCCCCTCCATGGGTGGTTTCCTGTGCTGGAATACGGTATGTTTCTCTTTCTCGTGTATTTCAATCCGAAGTGAGTTTCCTGCAATATTCAAATAATCATGAATTGAAAAGCGAGAAAATCACATTTAAAGATTTAAAGATTCACTTCGTTTCAATTCTAATTATGCATGGTTTCATTGTAAATTCATCATCTTTGATGAAGGGTCAGTAATCATACTAATTATTAGCATCACCCACAAATCAGTCACTTCACCACTCGTCTCGTTCCACCACTGTTCACTTGGTGCTGAAATAATTCACATTTTTGATTAATTCACATTTTTGATTAATTCTGCTGTCCGTAATTTTCTCCTTTTGTTTAGCATTTAAATGTTATAACTTTTTAATCCTAGTGTCGGTTCATCAAAGTCGTTCTAACCTTTAAAAACTTTTAAAAACTTGTTCCAGTGTTGTATCCTGTAAACAGGGTTACGGGGGGCCTGGAGCATATCCCAGGAGACTTAGGGCACGAGGCGGGGTACTGTAAGGGTGCCAATCCATCGCAGGGCACACACACACACAATTGGAACACGAGTTAGCTTAATCTGCATTGAGAAAACCCACCAAGTACTGGGAGAACACGCAAACTCCATGCACACAGACCGCAAGGTGTTGTGTTTCAGACAAAAAAGAGAGGAACCTCACGTGTTCTGCTCCTGTTGTAGTCGATGTGCTTCGGCATGTTGTGCCCTTTGAAATGCTTTTCTGCTAATCACGGTTGTTAAGAGTTACCATAGCCTTCCTGTCTGCTCAAACAGGTCTGGCATTTCTCATCAGTTACGTGTTTCCACCCACAGAGTCATAACTCTTTGGATTTTTTTTTACCCCCCACACTATCGTGCAAACTCTAGATATATGTTGCGTTTCAAAATCCCAGGAGATCAGCAGGTGCACATTCAAGCTTGCTGCTCATTTGCTTGGTGTTTTTTATCTCTTCCGTACAGAATGTACCGGCGGACCTCCAACATGGTGGGCTTAAGCTACCCTCCATCTGTCATAACTGTGCTCAAGGTAATCAACACACACACACACAGAATCAATACACACAGCTCTCTCCTGATGAATTCTTACTGAGACCTAATTTTGTATATCTGTTTGTTCCTTTTTTTTTTTTTTTTCGTCACAGCATATAGACAAATGGACTTTTGACGTGTTTGCCTTGAATGAATCAAGCGGTGAACACGGTCTGAAATTTATCTTCTATGAACTCCTCACCAGATATGACCTCATCAGCCGATTCAAGGTGAGCACAGCTCTGATTTTGTCTTGCATACGCACACACGCGCACTGTTGAATATGACGACAGCATAGCATTACAATCAAAAATGTATTGATGCATGGGGGGGCGGGGGGGGGTGTTCAAATCAAACCGGGACTTTTGATTGAATTTCTTGGGAATGAAAGAATAAAACCGATTGACATTTACAGAAGACTTCGAGCACAGTGCGGTGATGAGTTTTAAAGAATGCCGTACGTCCGTGAATGATGATCCTGTCTGTGGCGGCTCGAAGCCCAATGCAGTCGTTTATTTGAACACTCAGTGAGTGTCACGCCTGATCCTTGAAAATTGATGGATAACTTGTCGCCACTTTGCGGAAGAGACGCATCTGTCTCACACACAATCAATCACCAACACCACTTACACATTACAGTAGCGAACTCGGCTGGGAGTTATTACCATTAAAGGAGTTCCCGGTTGGCCAGCGGTTTAGCCGTTTCTGCTGAGAAATGTAAGGAGAAAAACTTTCTACCTTGATGGATCCAAGCGCTAGTGAAACACACATTATTGTAGCAGGGGATCATATAGAGAAATAAATGACAATAAATGAGTTTTTCTCTCATATTCTGCACAATCAAAAGTCCCGGTTTGACTTGAACACCCTTCAACACATTCAGATCACTACAAACTGTAACTTATTCCCATTGCATGTTAACAGGATCCATTCCTATTGAGATTTGTGCCCCTGAAAACACCACCAGACCGTGTCAAATCCGAAGCATATTCAATACTCTGACTTGCTCCGACCGGCCTGAACGAGGCATGATCAGGAGGCAGGAAATTAAATTCCCCATGCCCTTCATGCACTCCTCATATCTTCAGGCTCTGTAAGTTGTCATGTGCTCTGTTTTCTTCTCTTTGTTTGTGTCAGATTCCCATCTCAGCTCTGGTTTCTTTCGTGGAGGCTTTGGAAGTGGGATACAGCAAGCATAAAAACCCGTATCACAACCTCATCCACGCTGCAGATGTCACGCAGACGGTACACTGCTTAATGCTGAAGACTGGCATGGTGGTAGGTTCACACACTTCCCGTTGGACAGAGTGTGGATGCCCTCCATCCTTTTCTCCTCCGCTCCTTGTTCAGTTTAATCATTTTACTGTGACAGCTTGTCAACCCCATATGTGCTTGTAGCGTATAACTGCATTATACAGAGTCTTAGACAGGATGAACATTTATCTCACTTACTCTCTCTTTCTTTAACACACACACTCAGACATAAATACACACATCGAGGCCTCAAGCTTGTTTGGATTCAAAAGGTCATTCATTAGACTGTTGTTTACGGGGGCGGGGTGATTTTTTCTTTTGAGTCCTTATTGATTCTTAAAAGCACACCTTGTTTATCAGTCACCCCAGTCAATCGAAGCACCCCAACAACTGACCTTTAATAAAATAAGGTGGTGAATAATAAATTTGTTTTTTTTTTTTTTCTTGTTAAAGAAAGCACTAGACTGGCTTTGGAACATAATATAGTTGAAAATGCAAAAGGGCAGCGGTGGCTCAGGGGTAGGTTTTGATCAAACACAAGCCTTCTGCATGGCGGGAGAGAAAGCTGTGGGGACCCCAGCCTTGTGGGGACCCCAGCCAGTCCCAAGCCTGGATAAAATGGGAGAGTTGCATCGCTTGTTGTGCGCAGATCGGATGGCCTGATTTGGCAACCCCTTGACAAGTGCATCCAACAACAGTTGGATGCACTATATACATTCATTGAATCATTTTTTCAATGCTCCGTTGGGGGCACGTAACATACTTGAAGGACAGCGCTATCCGCTAGCGTGAGCTCACAGACGCCCGTGATTAGCTGTAGAGCCGTGATGGGAGCACTAAGTACCTCCCCTCTGAGAGAGCTCGGCCAATCAGCTCTCTCTAGATCACATTACGCAATTAAGCAACAACACAACAACAGACAGTTGGTATTTTAAGACGTGAAGGTCAGCTGTCCTGGAACAGTTTTTGCAAGAACAATATTGTGATACTGGTACACTACCGCTCAAAAGTTTGGAATCACTTGCAGATTTCTTTTTTGTTTATGTCTAAACTGGACTTCTTTTTGTTTTCATCCAAACAGCTTCTTAACTCTGCGAAAAGGTTGGTTAGGGACCCCAAATATATCCTCCATGGGCTGTTTCTCATCTGAAGATGTGATGGTGACACATCGTACACTCCCTTGTGACTCTGTAAGGCTTGGATTTCCTCGCAGATGTGTGAAGTGTGCTTAGTTTCAAACAAACAGAAAGAAGTGCGGTTGACATAACTCACACTCCCTGACAACTTCACTTGGACGACTGAGATTCTTCAATGACATAATCATTGACCTTATGTTTTGTCCTCCAAAAAGCAGTTTTAGTATATGGATATGGCAAACATATATGACATCAATTAACCAAAAGTTCCATCATCATCAGTGCTTCAGGTGGTTAAGTGCTAGTATAATAACATGCAATAAACCCTTCTTGGTTCTTCGTCTTCTTGGTATCTTCACTGTTTCTTTTCTTTCATTTTTGGTCATTCGTGATTAATAACTAAACTGAGATTCTGCTTATTGTTTATTTTTCCATTAATCTTTATGATGTATAATATCTTTAATGAGATCGATAATGACAGCTGAAACGATAGAAAATTTATTACTTTTGTATTAAAACAAAATTGTTTAATGCATGATTGGATAACAATATTAATAATTTGTATTTTACTAGTTGCTGGGGGCGTTCAAGTCAAACCAGGACTTTTGACTGTGCAGAATAAAAGAACACCGTTTTCTCAGTACGCTGGAGCCATGATCGGACTGCCTGCTTCATGTCTGAAACGCTGGCCTCCCAGGAACTCCTTTAATAGCCTAAACACTCTCAAGGACTAAATCACCAACATTCTGTTTTTGCAGGGCAATGCACAACCTCATACGGCCCACTACACCCCTTGCAAATTACAGGAACTCGTCTGGGAGTTATTGCCACATCCCCGTACAGTCCTCGCCTCTCTTCAAGCCATTTCCACATGTTTGGGTTAAAGGAGTTCCTGGGAGGCCAGAGTTTCAGACGTGTAGCACAGGCAGTCTGATCTTTTCTACCCTGAAGCAGAGGATTTATAGAGAAATAACGGGAGTTTTTTACTCTCATAACTGTGTTCTGTTATTCTGCACAATTAAAAGTCCCAGTTTGACTTGAACACCCTTTATAATTGATAGACGTGGCATTCACCATTATACGCTTTTTCTTTCCCTGATATCATGTCTATTTTCTCCGCACAGCACTGGATGACGGAGTTGGAGATCTTCGCCATGATCTTCGCTGCAGCAGTACACGACTATGAGCACACTGGGACCACAAACAACTTCCACATCCAGACCAGGTAAAAAAAAAGAAAGAAAACAAAACAAAAGCAGCGCAGTGCTTTCTGCCACGCAGCAGCTCTCTCGGTCATCAGTGAAGTCGTTCAGAAAAGCCGTGACGTGCACCGAGAGCGCGCATTTACACTCACACACTGAGAGCGGGATTAATGAAAGGCCACTGAGCTGCAGGCCAAAACAGGCTTGTCATGAGGGAGAAATGAGTCATCATGTATTTTCAGTAACAAACTGACCAGAGGCAAACGGCTAACACAACAAAGGTGGGTGGATCGAGTAAGAGAGAGAGTTTGGGATTGAGTAAAAGTAGCACAGTTACTAATTATCAACTACGGTAGATTTAACACGATCTTTACATTTCGAAAACACACTGACAACCCGATGTCACAAAGAAGATTTATTAATGATGTAGAACGATACACTGAGTATGAACGTCTATAAACGTCACCCGATATTAGTTTGACATGAGACGTAATTTATTTTCTTAACAGGATAATAAAAGTCGCAGCTCAATGCCAAAAGGATATGAGACAGAAAAAGAGGCGCCTAAATTTTGCTCTCCACAAGAAGTCAATAAATATGCAAATTGAAAATGCAACCATCGCCGCATACACATACACATACACATACGCCGTTAGAGCAGCGTTACAAGGTCTGTGGTTTCATTTTGGAATTCAGTTTTTAAAGAAACAAACAACGACAACAACAAAAAAACCCATACACAAGCTCGCGTTCTACACGCATGCACTGGTGAGACTGGTGAGACATTGCTGATTGTTTTCCTATTACAGCATTCCACCCAAGTGTTTTATTCCTTAACTTGTGACATTTTGTGATGCATTCTTCCATCACCAGCAGTCCAAGAGATCCAATTAGCCATGCTCTCTCATTTACACTAAGTAGTCAGAGCTTAGAGCGTCTTTCTCAGAGACATTAGCCAATCGTGGGCATCATGTTTGAAATGATGTAGTTGGCTGGGTGTCAGACGTATGTGTTATGCAACATCATAGGATGGTAACTGGGAAATGTAACTGGTGAGTGGGATTGGCCAACATTAAATTAGGAAGAAAATGTTTGCATATAGCTACCAAATAATTTATAATAATTACATCAACAATAAGATTTAAAGGGCACCTATCTATCCATCTGGGAACCTCTATAGTCCAACTAGGGACCGTGGAGGCCATTGATGAATACCCTTGTATTTATGCCCATTGAATGATCGTGGTAGGACCTCCGGTCAACATTCACACACTACGGGCAATTTGGGAACGCCAATGAGCCTAATCGTGATGTCTTTGGTCTGAGACCATGCAAACTCCATGCACACAGGAATCGAACCCAGACCCCAAAGGTACAAGGCGATAGTGCTAACCACTAAGCTACCGTGCTTTAAAGGGAACCTGTCATGCAAAATTCATTCAGTCATTAAGTTGGGTCTCTGGTGTGCATGGACCATCAAAAACTTGAGAAGAATTAAGTTCCAAGTTCCTTAAAACAAGATAGTTAGATCCCCCTCCCCATTGTGACCTCATATAAGAAGAAACCCTCTCCCAGCTTATGGCTCTGTTCTCTGGTGGGGGCGTGACCAGGAGTACCGCATTTAGATAGATGGCTTTCTTTTTTGAACTTACTTTTTCTCTTCTTGTTATTTTTTTTGTCAAGTTCTCTTTTCTTCTCCTCACTAGTTTGGTCTTTTTCACTTTTTTCTAACCAGTATCTTGACTTTCTTCTTCTCTTTATCTTATTTACCTGTTTTTTCTTTCATTCTCTTCTTCTTTCCATTTCTTTTTTTTTTTTTATCAATCTTTACTCCAATGTACGTACTGTTTACTACCTGTTCCTCTTCATCTCTTTTGTAATTGAACTTTTCTAATCTTTTTCTAACTACTTACCTTTTTCCTTGGCTTTCGTGTGTTTTTTCTTTCTTACTTTCTTGCTCCTTTTTCTGTTTCTTTTAGTCTCTTCTATTCTTTTAACTCGCCTTCTCTGCCTTTCATTCTTCTGAAATGGTGCATTAAGCCGTGTAATGAAATAAATGGAGGGATACAAAATGCGTTACCTGTGGAGTATTTTTGCTGAGGCATTAACATACACACTTTGGGGAGCTTTGAGACCTGTGTTGACTTATTAAACAGTCAAATATGGGTCCTTCAAGATTAAAAACCGCTGAATAAGAAGAACAATAGGAAGAATGTGGTAATAAAAGAAACAAACAACAACACAACGTTATTTGGCGTCCATTCATTGAAGGTTTGTTTTTGCTGAATTTTTCAGTATTCTTATTCTTCTCTCCTTAAACTAATCATGTGGACCAAACCAGACCAAGGGTCTGCATGTGGGCCAGCAGACCCTTGAGTGAGTCGTAATATATTCCGTCTTGACCGTATAAACCCGTGTGTGTCTCTGCTGTCCAGGTCAGACACGGCGATCCTGTACAACGACCGCTCGGTGCTGGAGAGCCACCACGTCAGCGCAGCGTATCGCCTCCTACAGGACGACGACGAGATGAACATCCTCTACAACCTGTCCAAAGATGACTGGAGGTACAACACCAGCGTCTGCTGCAGAGAGAGAGACAGACAGACAGAGAGAGAGAGAGAGAGTTTAAATAACGAGTGTGTTTTTTTTTCTCAGGGAGTTCAGGGCTCTGGTGGTGGAGATGGTGTTGGCTACGGACATGTCGTGTCATTTCCAACAAGTCAAAGCCATGAAGAACTTCCTCCAGCAGCCTGAGGGGTGAGAAGAGCACCCGTTATTCTTCTTTTCTTTTCTCCTGCTCTTTTTTCTTTCCTTTTTAACTTCTCTACTTTTCTCTGACCTCTCTTATTGTGCATTTATTTTCTTTACACTTCCTTAATTATTTCTTTTTCTTTCATTCTTTCCTTGTTTTACTTTACTTCTTTTCCCCCTTTGTGCTTCTCCTTACTTCTTGTGATGTTTTTCTTTTTGTTCTTATTTTACTATGCTTTCTTTTTTTTTTTTACATTTCTTTTCTCTTCTCTAGCCTAGTCTTCTTTTCTCTTTTAAACTATTCTCTACATTTTTCCTTTTCTATTTTCTGTTTTTTTATTACTTTCCTTTTTTAACCGCGCCCCTTTTTCTCGGTTCTCACTTATCCCATTTTTTGGTTTTATGGTTAACTCATATGTGCTTCTTACTCTTCAGTTACATTCTCTTCCGTTCATTTTCCCAATTTCAGTCTCTTTATCTTTTTCTTTTCACTTCTTTACTCTTCTGTTCACTTTCTTACTTTTCTAAATTCTTTTCTCTTCTCTAGCTCAGTCTTCTCACTTTTTTTGCAATCAGATTTATTTTTTCTAACCAATTACTCATCTTCATTTCTTTATTCTGGAATCTGTTCTTCTCTTCTCTTTTTATTGTCTTCATTAACCTCTGATTTTTGTTTTTGTTTTGTCTTTACTCTTCTCTATTTTTCTTTTAATTTCTCTTTACGTCCTGCCTTTTTTTTCTTTTTCAATCTCTATTTCTTTTCTTTGCTCTTCTTTTTATTTTCTTTCCTTCTTTTAAATTTTACTTTTGTGTCCAGTTCTCTTATTTTCTTTTTTCCCTATTCTTTTATTCAATTAATTTCTTTTCTAACAAGTTTCCTTATTTATTTTTTACACTGCTTCCTTTCTTTTCATTTCTTTCTTTGGAGCCTTTCATTTTCTTTTCTAAACTCTTTATTTATTTTTTTTTGCTAATTTACTCTTTACTTGTTTTCTCTTTCTCTATATTTGTTCTCTTCTCTTTCCTTTTCATATCGGCTGATCGTTTATATTCTCTCCTTTATTTTTATCTTCTGTCCCTTTTTTTGTCTCTGCTATCATATTCATTAACTTTCTCACATCTTTCCTTTATTTCCATTCTCTCCCAGGTTTTTACTTTTAACCTTTAAGATTTAATTGAATTGAATTTGATTTTATTTAATTTTATTTACTTTTGCACTTCTCCCTCCCCCCACCTGCTCTCTGCTCTGCCATTTACTCTGGACTTCCTGGGATGAGATTTCTATTGATTAACCTGCATCTATTCCTCTTCATTACTCCCTACTAACACACACACATCAAATACTGAATAAGTAATACAGTTAGAAAAAAAAATAACCGAAAGAAATGGAGACAGACACGAAATTATCAAGGCCAGGGGCCGTAACTTTTAGACACATATTAAATAGTGGATGTCTTTTTCTTTTTTAATTAAATATAGTGCCAGTTGTCAGTCCTCTGCTAATAAAAGGTTTTGGAGGGCAAATATGTGTAAATGCTGAAATAGGAAGTTATGTGTGTGTGTGCGTGTGTGTATCGCATTTACAGAATTGACAAACCGAAAGCACTTTCTCTGGTGTTACACACTGCTGATATCAGCCATCCAGCCAAAAACTGGGATCTCCATCACCGCTGGACCAGCTCACTCCTGGAGGAGTTCTTCAGACAGGTGTGTGTGTGTGTGTGTGTGTGTGCGCATGTTAGTGTGTGTGCTGTCATTAATCCCATATTCCAGAAGTGTTCGATCTTATCTACAAAGAGCACCGGCTGCAGCTTTTCATTTCCACCAGCTAGGAGGTATATCTGATAGTAAATTGAAGCCTTAGATCGATCCATCACACTCACCGTAGCGTCTGGCAGACCCCATGAGTCCAAGGACCACCAAAGGTCTATTATGTTTCATCGGTTTGAAAACACAATTACATTTTCTAGTACTTGTGCTCAGAAAAGGACGTCCACATCAGCACGGTGATTGAGTCAGCATCAGGAGGTACTGTAGGAGCGTCCATGTTTTAATCTACTCAGATACGAGAAAAAAAGATCACGCAGATAGATTTAATTCAACTTTTCCCACTTCATTCACTAATTTTACCAGGCCAAAATGGTCACCTGCCAATTCCCACCAGCCATCATTCAACAACCACCAACCGAGGAGCATAAGGAGGTCAGTGCATACTTCCTTCTATCTGTTTTTGAACTGCTCCTCATGCTCCATCATAATGCATATTGAGACACTTAAAGGAAATTCATATGCACATATCCACGTACCCGAGCTCACAGACTCCTGTCACTGGCTAGTATCTCCGAATGATTGACAGGGGAGAGAGGATATAATATATTAATATGGACAGTTTGTCTTTTGTGTGTTTCTAAGTCTTTCTCTCATTTTCACACACACAAAAAAAGCACTGGTTTCTGCTGTTTTTTTTTTTTTCCAATGCACTTTTTGTCAGTTCCAGTCATTTCTGCAATCTCCTTAATTGTTGTCTTTGCTTGATGCAGGCCAATAATTATAAACCACAGTAAAAACATTTTCATGGATACGGTTTCTAACATAATTGTTTAAGAAACAGGAAGCTACTCACTGCAGCCGTTAGGGTCAAAAGAATTGTTGCAGCTCAGACATACTGTATTAATCACTGCAGTAATTATCCAATATGTTCATAATGTTTTGCTTATTTAAATGTAGGATACTGACAGCTTATAGATATATATATGTATATAATAGCTGTTTATCAGAGTTATGGATTTGCCATATTTCAGAGTGTTATTTCACAATTCCCTTCTAAAGACATAGAGAAAGAGACTTTAAAATAGTTTTAAAAAATGTCTTTGCTGTTTTAGTATGCCTATGTTCATGAAACTGTCCCTCAAGGTTGTGGAAACAGTTAGAACTAAAGATACGAGAGTGGTCTAAGTGGGTTGTTTAAAAGCGTTTTTTTTTTGTTCTTTTTTCACAATTTGGCTTAGCATTTGCATGCAATTAGACATTCATGTTTATTCATTTGGAGGATGTGTTTTCATCTTTTATCCAAAGTGCCAATTTGGGAGGATGTAGCTGTTAAATTAAAAAGAAAAAAAGCTTACAGTTATTCCAGTAATTGTCAGGAAGCAAAGGCACAACATGTTGTAGAGAAAAAATAAAAATGGTGTTATCTCGTGCCTAAAAAGTAAAAAAAAAAAAACACAAAAAAATATGTAAACACGTGTCACTTGGCTTTCCACTGTCACAGACAAATTTTGAACAGCTCCCAGATTTACTTAGCCGGCTTGGTTCGGTCGTTCATATGCAGAAGTACAGTACCACTGTATGCACATTTAAAAGTAACCAGGACAGCTAGTTAAACAACATGATTCTTCATTTATCTTAGTCTCGTGTGTTGATCAGAGTCGATAAAAGAGTGAATAAAGCTTTGGGTGGGGCGTAGAAGATTTTCACATTTCAGATTGGGCTACAGCCTCGTTAAGTTTGTTATTGGCTGGATGTTCATGGATTTTAGGCATAGGGATGCTTATGTAAAAACCTTTACCAGCAAATCTGAGGTAAATGTTGTACATTTCTGACAGAAGTAACTTATTTCCACTTTGACTTTGCCTTTACTTTGTTCATATTTCAAAACATGCCCTGACTATGAGACAAGCGCTATAACCCTTAGCATCATACTTTAGCTAACTCATACCTGAGCTGCCTAGCAACAATGACTCCCGTCACTGAACAGCGAGCATATTGTGTTTCAATTCTCATAGAAAAAAAATCCTGAAGTTTACAAGTTCCATTTAGCAAACAGCTGCTGTTTACCTCACGACGCCAGATGCTAGCACTCTCACAACATTAGATTAGCATTCGCCAGGCATTTGTAGGACAGAATCTTTTCTAATCAAAACGTCTTACAGTCCCTTTTTACGGGTTTAAAATGAAAGAGGAAGTCAAAAATATGACTCTTTTTTCTTTCTTGCCTCCTATTATGTGTGTGTGTGTGTGTTTGTGTGTGTGTGTGTGTGTGTGTGTGTTTGTTATCTTATGATTGAAAGAACCTGTGATGCAGCAATCTGGATACATGCATGCATTGCGCAGTGTGTTTTTGGAGGAAGAAAGAGAAAAATAAACAGCTGACAGAGAGAAATAGTGTGTGTGTGTGTGTGTGTGTGTGTGTGAAGCATGGCTGGTTGTAAGAGACAGATAAGGAGTAGAAACAAAAGTATGTGTGTGTGTGTGTGTGTGTGTGTGTGTGTGTGTTTGTGTGTACTGTACATGTGTGTACAAGTTTGAGACTGAGAGACCGAGTGTGTGTGTCAGCTACACCACAGGCCTGATGATGTGTGTGGTGCATTGAAAGAGAAACGCTGGGCAGAAGGTTAACAAGCAACGATGGCTCACACAGGCTTAAAGAAAGTGGGTTGACACTGCAGCTTTGTACACACTCTCACTTACGCAGACAGGAATGCGTTATAAACAATGCATCGTAGCACATCTTTAGCAAATAGCACATAGGCCACTTCTCCATTATATGGACAGGCACATAAACCACACCTCCATTATACTCACAGGCACATGGGCCACGCCTCTGTTATACTGACAGACACATAGGCAACACTTCAATTATACTGACAGTCATAGGCCACACCTCCTTTTATACGGACAGACACATAGGCAACACCCCAGTTATACTGACAGGCACATAAGCCACACCTCTTTTATACTGACAGACCCATAGGCCACATCCTGGTTATAATGACAGGCACGTAGGCCACACCTCCTTTATACTGAGAGGCAAATAGGCCATACCTCCATTATATAGGCATACAGTATAAGTCACAGGTACATAGGACACATGTCCATTATACTGACAGGCTCACATAGGCCACACCTTCATTATCCTCACAGTCACATAGGCCACACCTCCTCTACGATTCTGGCAGGCACATAAGCTACATTTCCATTATACTGATATTCACATTGACCACACCTCTTCTATGATACTTGACCGGCCTTCATTATATTGAATGGCATATAGGCCACACCTCCATTATACTGACAGACACATAGGCCACACTTACTTCATTATACTAAAAGGCACATAGGCCACATTTGTATTTAAAAAAAATTAGACACTTATTTTCAACGATTATTCTCATAGCAACAGTCAAAATGTGTTCTCATTTATTGCAAAACTAATTTAAATTACTAGTACGTCTTATAATTAAACATACATGAATGCATTAACAAATTTCTGTTTTCTTTTTATGCTTAGGGTGATAAAGAGGCCGAGCTGGGGTTGCCCTTCTCACCACTGTGTGACCGCAAGTCCACCATGGTGGCTCAGTCTCAAATCGGTGAGCAGTGTAAATGCTTCATCTGGCTCATGTTTAAATCGCATTCTATTCTGTCTCGTAGGACAGCTCAGTTATTCTGCCATTAACACTGCAGACCTCCACGCCACTGAATGTATTAACTGTTCTGTGTATGCAGGGTTCATCGACTTCATCGTCGTCCCTACGTTCACTGTCCTCACAGACATGACAGAGAAGATCGTGACGCCGCTCATCGATGAGGCGACACACTCCAGCCTGGCCGGCTTCCGCAGGTCGAGGTCAGGAGAAGAGTCTCTGATTCTGTTGGTTCTTTTAAAAGTTCAGCAGTTAATTAAAATAATTCACTTATCAGTGAGGAAGCTTATGATGCGTTTCCATTTATTTCTCTTGGCTAAGCACGAATCAATGCAGATTTTCCCTTTTTTCAGCTGATACAATCATGATGATCCAGATTTAGGAAGCAAAGGGCTAATTAATGATACGTAGTGCATAATCACTTTCCCTCTGGATTTGAAGTGTTCATCATGTTTAATTTGTGATAAAAATGCAGTGAAAAACAAAACAGTTTATCTGTCAGTAGCTCATTTATCTCACTGCGCTCATTGTGACCATGCCATTCTTATTGCCAGCTCACACTCCTTTATACCGACCATCTAACCTGACTTCTTGTCGTATCTCGCCAGTCTTAGCAGCATTTCCACAGCAGAAACGAAGCAGGTGAACATGAACAGTCCAGCCTCGGAGAGCAGTGCTTCCCACAACGGCTCACTGCTAGCTGTGGACCTGAAGAACTTCAAGGCCATTTGGAACGAGCAAGTCTTTCAGAACCGTGAGAGGTGGAAGGCTCGCGCTGACAAAGGTGGGCTAGACCTCAAGGGTGAAAGATTGTAACAAGATCCACCCCACCGGGATCATCTCATGTAGTGGTTGAAAGTGAAATTTCAACTCCCTGAAAAAGAAAAACTCACAAACAACATCGATCAAATTGATAGACATCTCAGAAATTAATGTTTGGTGGTTGGTCAAACCCCTTAACTACTAAACATACTGTAGTTCTACAAACTTTCCAGAACATAAATATCTAGATATTCGCAAATGTGAAAGTGGGAAAAGTTACATTTTGGATTTCAAAGCTTTCCCCACATAAACATACCTGTATCTAGGGGTCGCCACAGCAGACCACACGATCTGCACACAACTTGGCACGGGAAATTTAGAGGCCGGATCAACAACTCTTTGCCAGCTAAGCCCCATATACTTATTTTTTCAGCAATTTGAGAGCTACATTGGCTTCTCTGTTTGATCGGGCTGGGCAGGCTGACCTTTACTTCCCACAGGCACACTGTAAATAAGAGTTAGGTGCCTGTAATAGGTGCCTGTAATTGGTGTATAATCGATGATCATTGTTTTACAATTCTCCTGATGGTGGTGTTAGTTTTGTGAATAATCTGTGTATATGGGGCACTCGTTTTCCTTTGTTTTCAACCCAAAGTTGAACATGCAAAATACATACGAGCTGATTTACTGACCGGATCTACTTGCAAAAAGAAGTCAAACTGATTAATTTAGCATATACACAGTGCGATTTGGTGCAGCTAGAAAGGCACGTTTGGAATTAAAGTATATAAAGTGTGCAAATGAGGATGACTGAATGACAGTGAACAAATTTGGATATGTTCCTTCCTGTCAAATGAAAAAAAAAAGAGAAGATTCACTAAAAATGGGCCTTAGTAAGGTCTGAAAGTTTTTTTTTTTAACTCATTACTCATTTTAGCTGCAAAGTTGATTTCATATGAAAATTTTATTCTTCTTCTAGTTTCTTTGAGATTTGAAACTAATGGCAGCTATTAAGACCAATTAGCACATGCAATAATCTCTTTTATGTTGTTTCCTCTCTTGACATTTCATGTGACATATTTCACACAAATTTTTCTTTGTAAATTGCATGTGCAAATTAGTACTCAGGGTCTCCAATATATGAAAAGTCTAAATATTTACCTTAAATTGCAAGGAAATTTTATTTTAAACAAAGTGTGAACATGGCCTGCGTTTAGCTGTCCTGTAGCTGTAACTTGTACATGGTCTTTGTGGTACGTCATTTTGTAATTCTTATTTGTACCTTGTTGTTTGGGTAAAATGTTTATGCCTTTACTAAAGTTTAATTCTGAATTGAACTATATTCTTATTTCTGTATTGATCAGTATTGTTTCTGGTGCTAATAATTTTAAAAGGTAGAACTAATCAGCTACTGTATGTCCATCTCCATTCCTGGAAACAGAAACGGAGGAGAAGGCCAAACGCGAGGCTGAGGAGAAGGCTCTGATGGAGGCAGGGCAGGCAGTACAGACGGAGCCGGGAACGGATCAGTCAGTACCAAAGAGTGAGGGATCAGGAAAGGAACTGGAGCCTGGGGGGACAACGAGTGGTCCATGCAAGGGTGAAAACACACCAAGCATGGAGCCCAACAAGCAACTACACAACGGTATGTGAACAGCATTAAATGTTGATCCGTTGCTAAAAAGTCATTAATGATTAAATTTAAAAAATCCAAATTCCTGTCTCCAGGTTCCTGTGGAAAATAATGAACTTCTCTCTTTACAGTACTAGAGTATAACTAAATTGCAATATTCTAGTTAACAGGCATTGTTTGACAGGAATGCGTACCTTCGGTGGCACAGCGGTGTAGTGGTTAGCACTGTCACTTTGCACCTCCAAGGTCGAGGGTTTGATTCCTTGGGTCTGTGTGCATGGAGTTTGCATCTTGGTTGGTTTCCTCTCATAGACCAAAGTGCAGATAAGATTAACTGGCGTTCCCAAATTTCCCATTTTGTGTGTGTGTGTGCCCAGTCCTGGGTTGGCAACTTGTCCAGGCCCCTCCGTGACCCTGTGCAGGATAAGTGGTATAGAAAAGGAATGAATGAATGAGAAGAATGCTTACCTTCTTGACCTTTTCAATTTTGAGAACCAATCGCAAATAAACCAGTTTTTGACAACTTCCGGCGACAAATGCTAATTCCACATGTTTGAGACATGAACATCCCTGCCCCAATTTATCAGGTTATCTTTAGTTTTAAATGCCTCAAGCATGATACTGATAATGATAATGAGCTACACATGCAACCTGATGGTCAGCCATTAGCAAGCTGACGTAGCTAGCTAACCCTGTTTTGTTGATGTTTAATAGTACGAAAGCTCAAAGTATTAACCTTAAGATAGTCTCTTCCTATTATGTAAAATATATCTGACATTCTAATAGGTAAGGTTGAGGCTACTGTTTAAGGGGCATCCTTGCTAGTATGAAGTGAACTAGCAAGCTAAACCCCATCATTCATTCATTCATTCATCTTCTATACCGCTTTATCCTGTGATCAGGGTCGCGGGGGGCCTGGAGCCTATCCCA
>JAQQZS010000018.1:18590927-18607437 GCA_030068045.1 Platyallabes tihoni | reverse complement strand
TCGAGCCTGGCCGGGGAATCGAACCCAGACCCTGGAGGTGCAAGGCGACAGTGCTAACCACTACACCACCGTGCCGCTGAGATCAAAACAATCATTTAAAATTACTTATACAGTACATTTGGGGTAACCTTTCATAGATGTCAACACTTTTTATACATTGTATTATGTACTGTCAAATTATGTATATTATCTTACATAAGGAGGTAGCCTAGTTAGCTTAGCTAGCAAGATAGCAGGTTTTCTCTAGGTCATTAAATTGTTCTGGAAACAGAATAAAACTTGTTCCACAAATGGTGGTAGAGTTTAAAATAAAATAGACCTTATCCTGACTTTTTAACCTTACAGAGAAATAAATAAATAATAATAATAATAACAACGAAAAAAAGCTTTAACTGGCTAATGCACGTTTTTTATTTTATAATGAGTTGTTTTTAATTAAGAAAAGACATTATCAGGTAAAAAACGTGCAGGTAATTAGATTGTTGTCATATTATTATTTTATTTTACTGCACTATAATATAATAATATTATATTATTGTATAACATTTATAATATTTAATGAAATATAATATAAGGTGTCATATAACCTGACATTTTAAAGTCATGTATTGATGTTTTATATTGTTATGCACTTGTCTGTAATTGATTATATATATATATATATATATATATATATATAAAATCAATTACAGGCAAGTATATATAGACAGAAAGACAGATAGAAAACTGACAGACAGACAGACAGATAGATACTTTATTGATCCTAACAGAAACACGAGATCCTCTGTACCCTAGATCTTCATATCCATAGTTAGTAAATATTTTTTAAACCGCAGTGAAGGTACAGTAGCATCTTGTGCATCTCCAGTTTCTAATTAGAGAGATTTGACAAGGTGTAATATTGCAAAAATATCCCTGCTAAAAGGAACAGAGAATTTTTAGAAAAGATGAACAAGACAGAGACTGCAAGAAGAAATTTGTTTCCATGACCAGAATAAATAGCCTATTCCTATGAGAACAATGTAAAAGCATGACAAATATTCACAAATCGACTGGTCCAGACTTTGGTGCAGTTTTTTTGTGTGTTTTTATGTTTTGCCTCACACCTAATTCAATGCATCACTTATAATAAACTATGCTGAACTTCGGTCAAACAGGACAACAGCTGGGTTCTGCTGATCTACAGTATATCACTTCTGTCTAATCAGATAGAATAGTCACTGAGTCTCTATTAGCCTATAAATCCTATAAAACGCAGGAGCTGCATCTCATCTCTCAGCATGCGTGTAACTCTCCGCGGCCTGACAATCTCCTGAGACGTGACTGATCACTTGTGAAAGTGACGAGCACTGAGATTAGCAGGCTATTACCTCAATCGCAATGGTTCTCCTGCATAAGACAAAGACAGGTACTGAGCACACCATTTTGGGAGAGTCTGCATGACTTTCTGCATGAGAATTGATCACAGAAACAAACACCTCCTCAAAAAGCTCAGAGTACATCCTCAACAGCATGACAATGTTGGAATCTGCCTGGATTTTTTTTTTTTTTTTTTTGACGGTAGGTAAATGAAAGCCTCACGGTGCCCATTAGCGGGTGCGCCAGATGATTGGTACAGGATGGAAGTCCCACGAGAACGTGCCACGTGACCAGCTCCGCCGCGAGACGTCAGTGGCAGATGGCACGGGTACCCGCACTGGCAGTTGGCACGGGTGTCACTTTTCTCACAGAGAGGGAGAGAGAGAGAGACAGAGAGTGAGAGGAGGGTGAAAACGAGATTAAAGGAATTCTAAGTGGCTCACAGCAGACACATGGAAGGCGCATGGTGCTTAGACTGAGTGGAATTTTAGAACATGCGAGTCAAACATTAAGACAAAAAGAAGGTAAGCGGATTTAAAATGATTTACCTTAATTACTGTAATGCAACAATATGTTTTGTACTGTGATTGTGCATTACAGATTTAACACCTACTGTTCCTTTGTGTCCATCTGGACCTTATGAATGTGGTGTATGTGTTTATTTAGCAATAGGGATTTTGCTGTCTAGTGTAGATGAAATATCAGATACTGATAAGGACATGACCTTACGATCTCATTCATAATGCCTGCAATTCCATCTGAATTCCCAATGCTCATCTTCTTCTAAGTCTCAGAAGAAGTCTAAAGTAACGTAAAGGTATATTTTCATCCTCAATCTGACAAATGATATAAATGGACATTGAGGAAATTAGTTTTAAGCCTGTGGAAGTGCTTAAAATAAAGGTGCTCATATTTGGTGACATATATTATTTGACTACAAAGAACTTAACATTCATTTTGCACCAAAAACTTGTACATTGCTTTTAATGCTATTTGTGATGGAATTATTATGTGCTTGAAAAACATCCTCAGAATGTTCTGAATTAACTCCTACCTAGCGTTGAATAAATACTGCATTATAATCTTTGTTACTACTTTGGTCTTCCTGGAAGTCTAAGAGGTTAATTCTAAATTAATCTAGTTAATATTTATAACTTCAAATTTAATTTCGTGTTTTTAATTATCTTACTGTAAAATCTTGATTTCCCTGTTTGGAGAGGTGCCATAAAGCCGTATGCCTTTCCAAGGCTTCTCCGTATACAGGAGTCTCAAGAACACACTAGGGAACATATACCGTCCTGCTCCAGTGCTGGATGGTGTCAGGGGTACTGTAACTCCTACTCACAGTGTGTTACATTAATTGTGTCCTTGTCTGCAGGGACAATGTTGACCGCACCGCCAGATGAGCCAGACGCAATGCGTGAGCCTCAATTCGGAGCAAGCTTTCCACGTCCGATCGTCCATGACAGTCTGAGACAAGAGCAACAAGATCATCGCAGACAAAGGTTCGACAACGTAGATCAACGTGACGAACACTCAGACAGGGACGAAGAAGAGCGAGAAGAAGACCAAGATGAAGAGCAGGACGAGAGCGGCCTGAGCAAAAGGCGCTCTTCGAGAAGACGCCAATCAGGCAAATGCTCGGACAGGGCCCGGTTGCGGCGCCAGGAGGCGAACGCACGTGAGCGCAGCCGGATGCACGGACTGAACAGCGCACTGGAGAGCCTGCGCAAAGTTGTGCCGTGCTACTCGAGCGCTCAGAAGCTGTCTAAGATCGAAACCCTGCGTCTGGCCAAGAACTACATCCGGGCCTTGTCGGAAACGCTCAGCGCTGGCACGCGGCCCGACCTTGTGGCATTCGCTCGAACCCTGTGCAAAGGTTTATCTCAACCTACCACCAACTTGGTAGCGGGGTGCCTGCAGATCAACGCGGGTCGTTTCCTCGCCAGTCCTGGTGACGTTTCACCTCCGTGCGACGGCCCGTACGCGTATTCAAACGCAGAAACGAGCCGCGCAGACGCCTCCAAACACTTCCGACCTTTCTCCTACTGCAACATGTATGACTCGTATTACGGCAGCGGGTCTCCGGACAGCCAACTCAGCCCGCCGGTGAACTATAACGGCGTGTTCTCGTTTCAGAAACCCGACGAGCAGACGGAGTGCGTGGCGAGCTGCCGGTACGGCGCGACATGCTGCGGCGCCCCGGGACGCGCCTCCACCAGCCGGCCTTCCGCCTACACGGTGTCCCCTGACAGCCACTTTTCCAACGAGCTGCGCATGCGCAATCAGCCCTTCCAAGCGCAGGAACAATTACACGCGGTGTATCACAATTAAAGAGCAAAAACCTAGTTCATTTTCCTTATAATGTGTCTTAATATATTTATTATTTATTATATATTGCCCGATTTTACTGCATAGTTTATTGTCTGTTGTACTCCCTAAATGTACTACCTTATTTATTACACACGAATAAATGTCAGATTGTTAAAGGTCTCGTTTTTATATCGTTTCCTTTTATTTATGTATTTATTTATTTGCGTTTTCAATTTTTTTCATTTAGTTGCCATTTAGCTTTTTAAATTTAAGTGCTGCTCAATCAGTATTCTTAATTTATTATTATTATTCCTATTATTATTACAACTTCTTATTTTTCTTGTTTATTATGTATTTTTGCCTATTATTATTACTATTTTATTTTATTTTATTTTAACACATTACTTCTCATTTTTCTTGCTGTTCTCTGTGTATTTATGAACACTACATTCTGTACAGGGCCTGCATTGCGATTATTAATTACAATAATATCATGAAAAAATGATTATTTAGGCTACACGACTTCATATTTTTTTTAACTGACTGAAAAACAAGCAAACAAACAAAAAAATAATATCCAAGTCTGTTCAAATAAACCTATCGACAATAAAATGCACATGAGCAATAAACGGCATTTAAAAAAGGGAACTATGCAACTGCAAGTATTTCTAATTGAATTATTATTTCAGAAACGCAATGTGTGTATTCACTGTGTTAACTGTGTGTATTGTAGGTGAGCAGTTGAAATCTTAAAACTAGAAGCACACACACACACTTCTGCACGCTGATGAATATGCTTCATGCGGTCTGTGAAAATTATTCTGTCAGATCTGATCATCCGAGTACAGGAATTATGTTTCATCATGTAAAACATTCATGAAGAAAAAACAAATACGTGTTGTATTAAAAAATAAGCATCAGAATAAATCTGTACTGAATGGCGATATCACTGATCAAGGTCTACTGGATGTATGAATTGTTTTTTTCTTTCTTTCTTTCAAATAATCAAAAGCCGTATAAATGTTTCAACACGAATTTTCCGTCAGATCTGACACATGTGCAAAGTAAATTTTTAAAACTTTTTATTTCGAATTTAAATTGTAACGACCTTCTAAAGCTTTGGTATTTCGTAGATTTGCGACATTTTTATGATCTGATCGCAAACATTCCTTCAAATGTATTTTTTTCCTCTTTAATGTCCCACTTTATATAAGACTACATGGGATTAATACAAATACACGATTATATATACGATTATATAAAGTATTATTGTTATTATTATGTTTATTGTATGTTTAATTTGAACATACCACGTATGTTACATTTAAACTGGTTATTATTATTATTATTATGATTATTGTTATTATAACAACAACGTAATTATTGCGCAAGATTTTTTAAAAAATAAACTCGCTTCTGTTCAGTGGGTAATTTCCAACCACAACCAAACCCATTTCCTGCTATTTAACTTATTATTTATATTTTCTTCTTATTATTATATTTTATTCCAGTTAAACCGCATGTGAGATGAATGCACCAAAACAGATCATATTTTTCATCTCTAAACAATTTAGTATATTACAATTGTCCAGACTTTTCCATCAATTCTTTGGGAAATATAATTGTTTTAGGGTGCCATCTTTGGGAAATTTAGAGAACATATTTATTTACCGTCATTTCTAAAATATGATTTTACAGGTATATTGTTTACAGGTTCAAGAAACGTTACTTCCTAACTTGGGCATTTAGAAAAAATCTAAACATCCTTATGGAATTCAACACACGTTTACAAGTTACTAAAGTTGGTAATAATAATAATAATAATAATAATAATCGCAACAAAAAGAATCAAACAAAATTACATTAACAAAAAAATATATTTTAAGACTTCATTTTGTAAAATCCGAAGGAAAAAAAAATCCTCACTAGTTGTTGTTACATAATAAAACTTATGAATCGAAGTGAAGATTATAGAAAGGGGCGGGGCTTCCAGTTGTACATTTTCTTACGACCCAGTTCATATTAACTTCCAAGAAATCTTTTTAAATTTCCTATATCATGTAAATACCGCAAATTAAATAAATAAACACTATATAGTATTTATTTATTTTATTGAAATATATAGTGTTTACCGATATTCAGTCCTGTAAAGGTATCCTGTGTATCAACACATATTATAGAGACAAACCTAACCGTTATCAAGGAATAAGAAAAACATAAGAAATCACATCAGGTGTACACTCTTTTATTTTTCTTTAGCACTTCATGGTGTGAACAGTGACATCACATCCAAATCACATGAGAATTATATAGAAAGAAAAAAGAAGAAGAAAATGTCCTGAAATATGAATGACTGTGAATAAAAAACAAAGTGACAAATCAAGCATACGAGCATGCGAAAAGTTGCATGTATAACATACAAACAATAAAAACAAATCGTCCATTGTTGAAGAACATGCCATGTAAATTACACTGTCAGTATGGATGACAAAATAATATTTTATTTTATTTTCACTCTAAACACTCACTGCTATGTAGATAGTATTTGTTTAAAAGACTGTTTTCGATTTCTTAATTATACATTTCTCATAACTTTAAGTCAAACAATTCTCTGTATTATATTAGTCCGAGTTGCCCTGCTTGACACATTGTGATGCTTTAGTGCCGTAAGTCGTTGTAACCTCACAAAACGCTTGCGTTAGGGTAGAAAAACACGCCACAATGTGCAGACTGGACTTCACCTTTTAGCACCTTGTGTCAGATCAGTCGAGTGTACTAAAAGTTCAACTTTTAAAGTTCAAGTTTTAATGAGCGCTCATAAGGACAGTCCAGGCGTGTGGTGCTTGTGAGATGTAAAGGAGTTCAAGAATGAGTCAGTGTTGTCTAATCTTCTACGCTGGGCACAGTGCCATGCATTTGAACAGGATGTGAAGACCTACTAGGTGTGCCCTGTCTGCTCAGGTTGTGCATGTGTGTGTGTGTTCAGCAGGTGTGTCCCTGGAGTCATGACTGAAGACTGAAGAACCTGGAGGCCTTTCACACCACACTTCCCCTCTCACTTCTTCAGATCTGCACTGCAGAGGCAGTGTGACAGCTGTACTCCTAACAGGAGGTTCTCTCTCTCTCTCTCTCTCTCTCCCTCTCTCTCTCTCTCTCGGTGTGTGTGTGTTTGTATGTGTGAGGAGAGAGCCTAGAGAGATGCGTTGGCAGGCATACACAGGTCCTTTCCTATGGTTCATAGGTTAAGCATGGACTGTCTCTCTGTCTCGCTCATTAGATGAACAGAAAGTGTACGAGAGCATATGGCTCACTTTAGCGTAGGAGTGTGTGGTGCAAAAAGAAAACTATGTATTATAAGTTAAAATAAAGTGTGCTTTAGCTTCAATTACACTACAGAGCTGCTGAATTCTAAAAACAATTTTTTTAAATTTTGAATTAATGAATAAAATGTTTTGCAGACAGCTGAGATTTAAGTGAATTAAACCCTTACAGGATGCTATGCTGTTATAAAAAAAATCACACATTTCCAAATGATAACTGTACTTCCACTTTGCATTTAGATGAAATCTACTGAATGATTTCCTATACCAGCAATCAAGTGGTGTAGCAATTATAGTATATACACATATAATATAGAAGAGGAAGCATTTACATTACAGCATATTCTATTCTATTCTCCGCATATCTCAGCTTGTTATGAAGCAAGGGCCAGAACACAGAATCAGCCTTTATATAGCACCTTTGGAGCAGACAGGGTTAGGGGCCTTGCTGAAGGCCCCAAAGGTGGGAGCTTGGTGGACCTTCTGATCAACAACCCAGATAATTATCCTACTGAGCAACCACTACTTCAAAGCAATCCAGGAATGGAACTTAGAATATACTAATCTGTATTCTTATCTGTTATCCATTACACCACTGGCTCATCACATATGTGTATATTCTGGTATAACCACTTCATATTTACTTAGATTATACAAGGGCAGCTCAAGTCAAACGGAGACTTTTAATTTAATTTCTTGTAAAAAAAAAAAAAAAAACGAATTGTCAAACAATCCTGGCCAAGGTGGCTTGGAACCCAGTGGTGTTGTCCCTGTGAACGTTTAACAAGTGGACTTTGTTTTAACTTGCTGTCAACTTGCAGATGAGACGTAACTGTCTGTAGGAACTGTACACCACAATCATTCACCAACACCACAAGCATGTTACATTTGCCCAAGCCATTTCTACATGTTTGGGCCATTACATTGGGTTCCTGGGAGGCCAGTGTTTCAATTATGAAGCGGTCATTGCTCCGGCTTGCTGACAAACCCACCTTGATGGTAACCGAGCACTAGTGTAGCAGAGAATTATATAGACAAATAAAGGAAGATTTTACTCTCATAACTGTGTTTTTTTATTTTGTACAATCAAAAGTACTGTTTTGACTGGAACGCCACTTGTAAGTTAAATTAAGTTTATTTATGTATATATTTTGGACTTTGCATTAGTCACAAGTAGACATGAGTTTTAGGTCTTGTTTTACACTGATATTTTCAACAATTTATTTATTACTATCGAAATTGATATTTAAATGTAGTCATGGCACCCAGAAATTAGCTGATTTAATCATTAACAATGAACAAAGTTAATTTAATTAAGTTAATTAGCCTGATAGATAGCCACATGGCCAGACATGTAGGTTTTAAAATTATTGTTTCACATATGGAAATGCTAACTAGATGCTACATATAAGCTGCTAATCCTGATATATATTTATGTATACTCACATTTTAAACAAGTTTACATTAATAATAATAGTATGTCACTATTCAAGCTCTGATTTACAATCTGGTGTTATGGAATTTAAAAAATGATTTATTAGCAAGATTGCCGAGGTAAGGAGGTCATTAAACTATGTCACTGAACTAGTCGCATTATCATGGAGTGTTCGCGTCATGTGCATATTCTGAATATCATGTTAGATTGGATGTAAAGGCATCACGAACTGTGTTTAAACAAATGTTTGTGTATAATTAGAGTCAATAATGCAGAGAGAGAAGTTAACTATTAGAATATTCATTTAGTTTCAGTTTGAACAAATGCACAGCATTAACATTGTGTCTTATGATCTAATCCCTAATAATTGGACATGCTGAGAAATGCATTCGATCCATAGTCAAAACCGAAGCAAATGCTGTCAGGGAAAACACTCAGTCTGAAACTAGAACAGATTCCCTCGGAGGCATCAGCTAAAATAAATAGGCTGTTAATATCAATCTGGGTGATTAAAAGTGAAAAATGTTCTGGCCTCATAATGGTGATTTAGTGCTTTTGAACCTCCTTCAGCTGCATAATGGAATGAGGGGGGGAAAAAAAAGAAAGAAAAACAGCTAGTTTTCGTCACATCGTGGGCGCTTCCCAAAATTTCCAGTTCTGCGCGGGCCACAGATGGCCGGGGCCGGGAAAATCTCCCCATTAAACTCCTAATAATGATTTCTCCTGTGGAATGGGGGTGAATGTAGAAGAGAGAGGAAGGGGAGGAAGGGATGCAAGGGGGGATTTAGCGTTTTAATTAGGTGGCTTTAAGGAGCCGAAGAAGTGTGGAAGCAGCGCGTCGTGGGAGGGGAGGGTGCAGGTGACAGCCAGGAGATGACACAACACTAGCAGCCAGGAACTCATTTGCATGGCAGAGCGAGGTCAGGTTGGCATCGGGCCTGAGGACAGCAGAGAAACTTCCAGAGTCACAGCTCAGGGGTTTAGATGCACTCAGAAGGAAAGAGAAGGAGGCTCGATGCCTGAGACTAGAACTATGTTGTTTGTATGCATGTGATTTTCTGTTTACAAGAAGATAATGACAATAGTAAATACTCAATGTCTTTAAAATAGGAAGTGGTTAAGGTGGAAATACAATTCCATGGATACATTTAAAGCTTTATTCAATCAAATCCAAAGCATCATGCAATTCATTTCCATGCTTCATACAGTCAACTCCAACGATCCAATTCAATCAGCCCCAAGCTTCATGTCCAACTCCAAGCCTTTACACAATTATCTCCATAATTACAATTAATTAAATCTTCACAGTATCAAATCCAAAGCTTCAAACAAACAGCTTGAAAATGTCAAAGAAAATCACATATATAATTCAGTTGCATGTCACATGTACCTTACAGCACAGTGAACTGATTGAGATGTGAGGAAGCTGGTCAGAGCACATGGTCAGCCAGGATACAGCACCCCTGGAGCAGATAGGGTTGAGGGCATTCAACAGTGGCAACATGGTGGTGCTGGGACATGAACCCCTGACCTTCCAGTCAGTAACTCAGTAACCCACAGCCTTAACCAATAGAGCCACCAATCCCTTTGACCAACTGCATCTCCAAAACTTTCCACAAACACCTCCAAAGCTTCATATACAACACTAAAGCTATACAAAATCAACTCCAATGCTTCATACAGTCAAATCCAAGTCTTCATACATTAAACTCAAAAAATTTATGAAATCAACTCAAAATGTCATATACAAATCCAATCGACTCCAAAGCTTCATAAAGTTAAGATCCAAAGCATCACACAATCAATTCCAAATTTCATACCATTCTCAATGCTTTACGCAATTAAGTCCCACTATCAAGCATAAATATCTTACTTTTCCAAAGCAACACTTTATCAACACCACAGCAGGCAACAACAGATCTAGTTGTCTAGATCTAGTTTATTATTAGGAAAAAACAGACAAAACTAATACCTAAACCAACAACAAATAAATAAATAAATAAATAAATAAATAATAAACTTTTTTGAATTTGCAAGGATGCCCCCTGGTCAGGTCTCACTAAAGCAAAAATAGGCACATTGGAGACCTTGGAGCAGACCCAGGACCTCAGGTCTGATTAGACAGACAGGTCTAGTTGGCTTGGAAATGTCTGATGATCCTCCAGGAGAACTTGACTAGGGGGCATTGCCATCACAACCCAATGAGATCTCTTACTGAAATGTATGAAATAAAAGGATTTCTAGCTTAATTTCATGAAACACCAGGATTTTGTAGTTATTTTTCTTAAAACAGTATTCAGCAACAAGATGGTGGAATGTTAACATGAACATTACTGTTAGTGGGTCTTGGGAACGTTAGGGTTTTGTGTTGTTAAAGCCTGTCAAATTGTGCCCACATCAGCCCAAGGTTTCAGAAAATAAAGACATAAAGAGATTTCCCCAGAGAGAGAAGGAACAACAATAGCCCAAGCTTGAGATCAAATCAAGGAACATGAAGCTGTGAAGAGGCGACACAACCTGCTGCACCACCATGTCACCAAAATCTATTTTTAGTCATCAAGACAAAAACAAGAAAATTTTTTAAATTAAAAGGCACAAAATGTCATAGAGAAATTTATTATAAATGTCAATCATGGAACATGGAAATTTACTTCCAATTGGTTAATACAAACTGAACACAGAAGGATAGAAAGCTGATTTGTATCTATATAGAAAAGAAAGAGAATTACAATCCTAAACAGTTCACCCAAATGCACTAAACAGAAAATAGCCATTACGAATAAAGTACAAAAATAAGTCTTCTCCCAAGCTGAGTATTACTAGATTTACATACCGGGTAATGGCAATGCTGAAGGAATCCATTTAATGGTTGTAAAACTGCAATTTTTAAAATCTTTATTCCTCCCAACCCACACATTTGCCTTAAGTGTTACGCTGTCAATGCGTTTCTCAAGGTTCAGGTGTTCTTGACCTAAAACCTCTGGCAGATGGGAGTGTGTGTTTATTCTAATAGTCACAGAGCCGTGCACTGCTGCAACAAATGCAACAAAGTCAAAGTCATTTAGTGTCGCAAAGTGAAGGTATGAAGTCTAAATTACCATATGTGCTACTCCTGTGTCCGTGTACAGCACGTTTGCGTTGTTTGTTTGGTGAAGTGGGACGTGAAGGGAAAAAAATAGTAGACAAAAATATTACAGATTTGTCAATTAAAGGAAATTACCTTGTAATAAAGTGTATAATAATTTCCCTTATAGAGTAATCTGAAAAAGGCAGATGATAAACATACGTTTTGAAAGTTTATAAGGAAATTTGTAAAATGAACTATTCTAATAAAATTAATCTGTTAAATAATTTTAATTAGGTTCACTTGGATTACTTATTTATTCACCATTAGCCATGTTAACACTGATCACTTGAACTGTCCCAATGGCACACACTGCATTCACGCATTCATGCCTCCTGTCCTGCAATCCCACTTTAATGCTCAAATGTTCCCAGGAGCTGCTCTTCTCCATCACTAAAAACCCTTCGTGACTTTAAACAGCCATTAATATTCCACTCGCCACCTCTCCCATCCTGCCCAATGCCGTACCTTCATCGCAATCCCATGATGCTTCGCTCTCCCCCACCGTTCCTCTGGGAACGTTGGATTTGGGAGGACCGAGCTGTCTTCTCATGGTGAAGAGAAAACTTGGTTGGGATCCAAAAATGCGTCAGGCGGGACACGCATGGCCTGCTGGAGGCATCGACTCAGGCGCTAATGGGCCCCACAGTCGCCTGCACCACCTGGGGATCTGAGGGGGAGGGAGCGAGGGAACGTTGCAGGATGAAGCCAGAATGTTTTTACTTGCTTTCATGTTGCGGGGGTTGAAAAAGAAAAACCATGGAGTGAAGCAAGTTGGTCGAGAGTCTGTGGGTTAATTTAGAACTGGAGTGCTAGGCGAGGTTTTATGAGACGATATAAATGAATGCAACGTTTTTTTATTAAATAATGTATGGAAATACATAGAAATATAGAAAATACATACTTTTAGCAGAATTTATTATATGAAGAGGCAACATCAGTATTACAGTACTCTGTGGAGAAACATTTATAAATCTCAGTAATACAGCACTACTTTTCTCCCAATTGAATTCAGCCTAAAACTACATTCAAAACACTCATTATAAACTGTCACACTTAATACAATAGAGACAGAGCGATAACCAATTTATACTATTCAAACTAAAAAAGATTCTTTGCGGTTACCGCTGTAATGCGCGACAAACATTGCTAATAATAGTAAATAGTAAATAGTCATAATAGTAAATATGGTAATGTTCTTGTAACTACAAGTGTTACAAGAACTTTGTATATTGTGAATTAAAGAAACGTCTACAGTATAATATCAAAAGTGCATTTAAGTGTTATAATATGAAATATTGTATGCTTATGAAACAATGCTATGCAATAGAATAGGAAAAATGTCTAGAAACTTTTACATGAGTATTATTAGGAAAAAAAACAGAAACTACATTGTATACAAGTATCGAACTACAAATTACATGAACATGAATTAGGAAAAATTTCTATATTAGATTGTAAGAGAAACATTTGGAAACACTCAAATATTACAAGAACTTCCTAGAATATGAATGAGAGAAATATCTATATTAGAATATAAGCAATAACTTTTTATATTATGTGTTTTAGAGAAACATCTTCTGTATGGTAGGGTAAAAGGTTCTCTATTAGAATTTTAGAAAAACTTCTGGGAAAGTATTAGTATTTCAAAAAATGTTTGTATTACAGAATTAGTGAACCTTTTGGAAACATTGAAACAGTGCTAACCACTAAGCCACCATGCCACCACGTATTAGACCTTGGTGTTAAAATAAACTTCTATTATAGAATTACAGATACTTTTAGTAAATTCCAGCACAGTTTTACAGAAATATCTAGCAAGTCGGGATTGATATAAGTAGAGAAATTTCTAGGAGCATCTTTAATTGTTTGAGAAACATTGATAAATAACAACAACAACAACAACAACAACAATAATAATAATAATAATAATAATAATAGTATTGGAGATATTGTAGAAATTCTGCATAATTCTGTATTACAGTATTATAGACACAAGTTATTCAATTAGTATTGAATTATATCAAATTCTATTATTGGATGATATTAAACCGTTGGAATCATTCTTTACAATTTGACTTTCTGAACACAGCATCGAGACTGCATAGGGCCTATTTGAAGGAAAACTCAAGTTAACACACACTTTCCATTGTTGCAAATAATTCACTTAATTTCTACTTTCTTTGCCGTGAATATGGTTTCTGTAAAAACTCCTTGTAGAACTGCCAGATTTCTCAGTAAACTGTTGAATGTTAAATATTTTATCCAATACAATATTTATGCACTATAATGCAGTCCTGATGTGTTCCATGAACTCTAACCAATTTTAAATTGGTTAGCATGAAAATTTCTATAATACAATAATCATCATACTTTGTTTCTTTAATCCTGCAATACTTACAATATGCAATTACATACTGTATAACACTGTTTATCACTGGGCCTGTTTCTTTGTCTGCCATTTTAACCTGTTCACACACAAATTGTTATCTTTAAAGTTTTTAAAGAACGAAACTGCATCGAAAGTCACTGAATTGGATCTAAATTATTAAACAGGTTTACAATTCTCCAGAGTGAATTCTCTTCCCATCACTGTCTCCATTCTCTGAGCGCAAGGTGTGAATGTTTCATCATTATACGTAAAGTGCCTGTGTTTATTTAAATAGCATGATTCTATATTTATAAGGCCAATGAAAAACATAAATTATTTCATTAAAAGCATGTTCCAAAAAAAAAAAAAAAAAAAGAAATCCCTTCTGACATATAGACAGAGAAATTGAGAGAGAGAGAGAGAGAGAGAGAGAGAGAGTCGTAAACAGGCAGGGCAGGTGTTGACGATGCAAATGAAACGGATGACAGATGGTGAGCTTCTCTGTCGCTCACTGTGCGGATAATGGATGAAGGTAATCAAATTCCTCTGTGGCTTCATGACTTTCTGCACAACTTTGTCATCAATAGTGGCATCAAACGCTGCAGACGCACAACTCATCAATAACACACACGTACACACACACACACACACGAATACTATCTACCTTCTCTAAATCAGCCTCTGTGCTTTTAGAGCAGGAAAAAAAGTTCTGAGGCTCCTTTAGTAGCCATCTTTTTAGTCATCACACCGCAAGTGTACTTCCTGTGAGGCATCTAAAAAAAATACACAGCACTACGCATGAGTGATTTCTGAAAACACTGCAGTTTGCATGACTACACATTGATCAAAAAAAAAAAAAAGTACATAAAACAAGCAAAATGATCGCAGCCTGCATGTCGGAGACTGTTGGTATTTCGCATAAATGATGTCAGAAAAACAAATAGTTGAAATCCTAAAAAGCAGAATCCATCTACTTCCATCTTTAGATCTTAACCATTCTGTGTAAGATCATGTCAGGTTCTTTAAAAGTCATTATCAAAGAATCCAGAAAAAAAAAAAAACTTTCTTTGTTTCACATCAAGCACGGAACACTTAATTATCAAAAGAACTATTGAGGAACCTGTATGAACTGTACATATGTAGTGTATGTGCTGGGTGGCACGGTGTAGTGGTGTAGTGGTTAGCCCTGTCACCTTGCACGTCCATGGTCCAAGTTCAATTCCCATCTCTTTGTGCATGGAGTTTGCATGTTCTCCCCATGCTTGGTGGGTTTCTTCCGGGTACTCCAGTTTTCTCCCACAATACAAAAATCTGCAGATTAGGCTAATTGGCGTTCCCAAATTACCTGTAGTGTGTGCCGATGGACTGGCACCCTGACCAAGGTGTACTCTGCCTGGTGCGCTCCAGGGGCGCCGCTACCATGAATACAGGATAAAGTTCTTTGTTTTCAGACAACCAGAGCACTGACCTTTAGACAGAAAAACCAGTTCCATGGCAGCATCAACATTTATGTCAGGGGCTGCGGGCGGGATTATCATGACCAACTAAAAGTTTGTGACCGTCATCTTTAAAGATTGACACAATATGCAATAGACAGATCAAATGCTTTCTAGTAATGAAAAAACACAAGAACTGCTTGTAAAGCCTTGCTGAAGTTTGCCATTGTTGTTGTTGTGCTTGCCGCTAGCATTTTCCCCCTGCTAGCATTCCTTCTAGCAGTAGCATTGCCACTTTAATTGTAGCTAGCATTGCCGCTAGTACTAGCATTGTCACTTTCATTGCAACTAGCATTGATAGTAGCACTAACATTGCCACTATCGTTGCAGCTAGCATTGCTGCTAGTGCTAGCATTCCCAGTATAGCATTGTCTCTAACATTGCTGAGAAAGTAGAGACGTACACGGATGTATACAGCGATGTAACGACATGACTTTCCAGCCCCTGGAAAAACAAAGCCAGTTCTCAGAAAGTTTGTTATTTAACCAGCTCTGAGCTGGCACTATGATACCAGGCATGAAATAGCATCTGGTTCACCTGTGGAAAAGAGAGAATCCTTTTTTTCCGGGCGTGTACCGTCAGCACCATGTGTTTATAACTAGAATTTTACTGGATCATATTTTGATGGTTATATTTACACCTAAACTATACTCAAAGCTAGAAATTGTTAACTCGCCCATTAACGTTTGAGGATACTTTTCTCAATGATCTGCAGAAGAGAGTTACAAACTCTTTTGAAGTTTGAATTGATATACAGAATTATATAAAGCAATAAGTATAATCATTCACAAAATTTTACTCCCAAAACTAGAAACCTTAATGCAAACAAATGTAGATGCTAGTCTTCATCGATGATGTGCTCTAGTAGTTAGTGATGGGTCGTTCTTGAACGATTCGTTCTTTTTGAACGAATCTTTAACATGACTCAGATGAACGAGTTGCCTCGGAGAGTGATTCATTCATTTTCTATTGGGCGCGCATGCGCAAAGCATCGCAAAACCTCCGTATGTTCCTGTATATACAGGAAACAGTATTGAACGATTCTCAGCAATAAGTTCAAGTCTCGAGTCGTTCGTTCTTTTAACACGTGAC
>JAQQZS010000018.1:18572317-18584515 GCA_030068045.1 Platyallabes tihoni | reverse complement strand
ATATATATATATATAAGTTCCTGAAATTGAAGCTCAGGCAAGGTCCAGAGTCGCAAAGACAAGTCTACCTCAAGCATCTGCACTAATTATTAATCATGAATATTATTAATATTATTCAAGACGTTCATATTTTTATATCTTACTCACTTCAGATTGAGAATAAATTGTCTGGTCTTTCTTTTTTTCAAATATACTGTACAGTCACAAAACCCTCTGGTTTCTCCCACAAGGCTATGAGATGCTTTTCAGCTCAACACGGTTGTAAAAAGTGGTTATGTGAGTTCCCATAGCCTTTAAGTCAGCTCGAACCAGTCTAGCCTCAGACGTCTTCATTCAGCGAGGCATTTCTGCAAATAAAGTTAAAACCAACATATAGAATTGGACACTGGATTATTATTTTTTTATTGGTGCCTCGTTCAGTATAAACTGGAAATCAATGGTTTCTGAGATACTAAAACTAATATTCAGCCTGTTTGACACCAGCAGAAAAGTCACTCCGTGTGTTTCCATTGACCCTAATATCACATTATTAATCAGAATAAAGTCATGTCATATAATTATCTTATTTTATGATGGAATTTTCTAGTTATGTGCAATACTATGGTGGAACGTGCAATTTTCTTTCTGTCTTGGGGGAACCACCATAACTGGGCAAAGTGTGCAATTTAAAACATTTAAAACATTATTGTAAATGCCTGTCACTCACTATGTATCTGTATGTATACATATACTCATTGTGTACAGACATATCACTTAGTCAACTTTGCTGACTTATAGTCTAAAAATATATTTATGTAAATATTTTACTACACAGATGTCCATATTCTATATCCAGATTGTATAGTGTACATTTTATATTATTAGTATTCTCTTTTTTTGTTCTATTTAATTTTACTTTATTCTGTTGCTTCTTAATTTTTAACTTTGTACTGTCCACTTGCTGCCGTGGCAAAACAAATGTCCCACTTGTGGGACTAATAAAGGTTTATCTTATCTTATCTTATCTTATCTTACCTGATTGGAATGATCAGATTTATAAAGATGATTGATGTTTCATTTTGTATCGAACCCCACTCCTTGTTAGAGACTTAGTTAATCTCTACTGCACATGCAAAATTACATATAAACCATTAATTAAATTTAAACAATTGATTGAATAATTGATGGCCGTTCCTTAAAAGAAGCTGTAGAATCACTGTGACCTTTTGACCCCACGGTACAGCACCAGGATGGCCGAGTGGTTAAGGCGTTGGATTTAAGCTCCAATGGATGCATGTCCTCGTGGGTTCGAGTCCCACTCCTGGTAAGAACTTCATTTATATTCTGATCGAAATTACATATAAATCTTTAAGCAAATGTAAACTAATTATCATCCTGCCTTAAATTAAGTAGCCATGGATTCACTGTGACCTTCATCTGGTTCCGTACTGCTAGGATGGCTGAGTGGTTAAGGCGTTGGGCTTAAGATCCAATGGACTCATGTCCTCATGGGTTCTAACCGCATTCCTGGCATGAATTTAGTTAAATTCTAATGAAAATTCCTAACGCAAGGCTTCAGTAATTACATAGAAACCAGTGAACATCATTCCTTGAAGAAAGCCTTTAAAGGGTGTCCTGTAGTTGTGCTGGAAACACAGGGACGTTCAACCTAATGAAATCCATTAGGCAATAAAACCTCTAATCAATTCGCTGCTCTTTCTACAACACTCATTATCAGTTGCTGTAAAGTAGCAGCTTTGGAATCAGCTTTGACATCTTGTGGCAAACCAGGATGGCCGAGTGGTTAAGGCGTTGGACTTAAGATCCAATGGACGCATGTCCTCGTGGGTTCGAGCCCCACTCCTGGTAAGAGCTTTAGAAGAATTCTGATGAAAGTGGAAAACACACAACAATGAGATTCAGTTGCTGACTGGCTCACATTTCCCACCTTAATCATCTAAGATAACCTCCAAGTTGGAAAAAAAAACTTCTTGTACTTCAGACAGACCAAAACACTTATGTAAATACATATGTAAAAAAATTCTGAATAAATGCTTTGAACATGTAAACACATCATTAGATCACTGAAAACAGTGACTCTTGAATCAGATTGAAAAAATATTGCAATTGAGATCCCATTTTAGTAAAATAAAATGAATCAAAAGTGAAAATTAATTATTAAGTTCATGACATGCAGCTGTACTGTTGTATGCATTGTGATGCTGCCTTGTGATTGGCTGATTGGTGAATCCCCGGCATTACCGGTGTTCCTATTAAAGTGGATATAAGTTTTAATATTAGGGATTGCCCAGTCACTTTGGGATTTCCTCGTGCAGTCGAAAGACATGTGCTTGTGTCCTGTGCTGGGACCCCATCCAGGGGGCGCCCTCACTTCTGCCCTATATTTGCTATGATAAGTGCCAGAGATAATGGACAGATTAAAGTAACAATTAAACTTTTTTATTATGTTGATAATTTTTATTTCCAAGTCTTTGCAGTAAAAAAAAATCTATCCAAAACATATTTTAGAAACATATAAATTTGATGAGTAATATTCAGTTTGATTAATTTTCTACAGTAAATTAACAATAATCATTATCTTACACAAATCTGGATGTAAAAAATAAATAAATAAAAATCCAGACATGAGGAAGAACCCCCGATAAGAGCACGCCTCACATCTTATTACATTCAGTATGACTGTGTTCTATGAATATGAGTCCTGAGATGAGCAAAAGATTCAATAAGATCAGATTGAATACAAGAACAAAATGATTCGTAATCTACGTTTAGTTTTGTTTTGCTTTGTACCCACATTTCTGAAAAAAAAAAAAAAAAAAAAAAAAGCAGTCCTGTGATTTCACCAGGCCCACTGAAAAACTCACAATGCTTGTTAGAAAACAGATCGTCTCCCTCGTCTTCTTTCTTGTAAAGGCATTAGAATTCATACAACAAAGCGACTTGGCATGATGCCTCCTATTAAAATGATATGAAACGCACCAGGTGCCTGATCATTTATTTTCCAGCAGAAGGTCACTCTTTGGCATTACCCCGCCTGATTTTTAATACAATAATAAAATGTTACAGGCCATAATCGGAATGAAGAGTGGTATTAGACGAGCTGTGTTACAAGGCAGAGCGGACCTCGAACCCGGGCTCAAGTGATGGTGCGGTCAATGCAAACTTTCCATGACTGGAATTGATCTAATTATTATTATTGTTTAATTTTTATTTTTTTTTTACAGTGACTTGGACAGTTGTTCTGACCTTAAGTCAAGGTACAAGTTTTTTAGCAATGCATTATTTCTATGAGATAGAAATAGCTGTTTTGATAAAAATTGTTGTTTCCATAGCAACACACTGTAACGTAACAAGTACAATCCTAATCATAATTCATTTTAAAGCGTCATTTAATTTAGAAAATGTACACTTGGTGATGGTGATGTTTTCTATGTGATGATTGGACAACGAGTTTTGGAAGATTTGGAAGGAGTCTCCAGTGTTAGTGCTTTGTATCAATTAGGCTTTAAAAAAAAAAAAAAAAAAAAAGCTTTCCCGTTTTTTTCAGTCTTATTACCTTTGAGAGAGAGAGAGAGAGAGAGAGAGAGAGAGAGAGAGAGAGAGAAATAAAAGGCTGATCAAGGAACGAGGATTATAACATAAAACATATAACAAAGTTATATGTTATATAATATTAAATGTTACTAAAAATGCATAAAAATAGGACGTCATTCTATAGTATAATCAATTGTTGCTGTGTAATAAGAATAAAAGACATTGTGATGTGCAGTTATAGGAAATTAATCAACTTCAGGGTGCTTCACACTGTTAGTTATTTTCCTGAAACAGCACACCACCAAGCCCTTATTGTACTGTGTATTGATCTTTTGCACTCATTTGACTACCATGACGAAAGTCACAACAGCATCGATAATTACTGATATTAGACTATTATGTAGTGTCATTGATAATTATTCTCTAGGTGTATTTCGAAGCCAAAACCAATCATGTTCCCTGATGCTTTGTCACACAGATAAAAGAGTAATCTAGCAAACGATAGCTTCTGTTCTGTAGATTATTTTCAAATGCAGTATATTGTGGTAGGGCTTAGTGGTTAGCACTGTTTCTTTGCATCTTCAGGGTCCTGGTGGTATGTGTGCATGTAGTTTGCATGTTCTCCCCATGCTTGGGGGGTTCCTCTGGGTGCTCCGGTTTCCTCCCACAGTCCAAAGACATGCCGATTAGGTTAACTGGGGTTCCCAAATTGCTCGTATTATGTGATGGATGTGTACCCTGCCTCATGCACTAAAACTCCTGGGATAGGCTCCGGGCTTGTGATCCTGTACACAGAATAAAGCAGTATAGATGAGGAGTGAGTGAGTATGTTGTGGTGGAGAAAGAAGCGTGTGAAAATGGATGAAGAAATGAATAAGGACACTCATTTGCAGAAACCCTTTCCCATAGCATCTTATATTTTCTCTCATTATACATGTGAGCAGTTGGTGGTTAAGGGCCTTGCTCAAGGGCCCAATAGTGGCAAATTCATGGTGCTTGAACATGGGACCTTCTGAGCAGCAGTGCAATGTCTTAGCCACTGAGCTGCCCCAGGTCCCAGCCTTTGGGGCTGTATCATAGCATGATTACATCATACAATGTACAAATACACGTTTACTCCTAGATTTGCTAGCGATAGTGTTAGCTCATTCAGTGCTGCTGTTGCAAATGAGATGGTGCTATGGACATTCCAAGCTTACTAATTAATAGCTAATTAATTGTGCTGAGGTTGAACCAAGTAACATACAAGGGAAAGCTAGTGCACTATGTAGGGTGTTGAATCCCTTGTTCCACACACCAAGTAGTGCCCTTGATTGGGGGTTGGTGAGGCATTTGCAATTCATGGTAGTGTTAGAAACGAGTTAGCTGTGGAGCTCTGTGAACAGAACAACATGGGAGGTTCAGAGGCAATTCTGAGCGACTTAGTAATAAGGAGATACAGTGGATGACATCATTATCAGGTGTGTTTTCAGGACCATGAAGTCTTGACATCAGGTGTAAAAGTTATAGACCACTTTCAATAGTCTATGCACTGTTGTTGTTTGTGGTTTGCTCATCCATACTGTAAATGCACATCACTGCATTCATTCGGCGAGATAAACATGACTGTGTTCATATTTCCACGGCAAGTAACTGCCATAAATGAAAAAAAAAAAGAACCAAGGTTAATTTAACATATGATTACCGAAGACTTGCTTAAAGAAGAAAACAGAAAGTAAATAAAGACAGAAGTAGCCCGAAAGAATGGAGGACGATGAGTATGGGGGCCAAAGAAGGCTGATGAGAAGCAGTCGAGTAGAAAACAACAGCTGCTTCGCTCCTGGCTACAAACCTGAGGAACATGTTTGCCAGGGAGTTGCAGAGACAGCGAAGGAGGATGTCTTTCAACAAAGTAGGAAACAGATGTGGTGTGTTGGTTTATCCACTCTCCACCCTCCTACACTGTTCCCGAACTATTTATAGAACATGTTCGGGCTCGAAAAGTTCTGCCACGTAGGACGTGGATTATCCCAGAAACTAAACAAAGGTGGTGACCCTGTGAGAAATGATCGTCTCTCCTATGAGATCATCCTTTGAAATGGAGCTGGGAGAAAGTTTTATTTCCTTTAAAACTTTTTTGCTCTTGTTGGCTATTCGTTTAATTGTTGTAACACTTAATGGGAATTATGTAGCTATGGCCATCGAACATATGATATTCTGCTGCTGGACACCATCCCTTAAGCTTCAAGATTTTGTGTACTCAGAATGCTTTTCTTTTCACCATGGTTGTAAAGAGTGGTTGTAAGTTTTATCATAGTCACCTCAGACCAGCCTGGCTATTCTTCTGCCCGGTGTTCCTAATAAAGTGGACAGTAAGCATGAAAAATGTTGATGTTATATAGAATTTGTTATATAGTGATTTTGATGTTCCTCTGCTTAGAACGGTAAGATTGTCTGTTTTAGACAAAACATCACCAGTAAAAGACCATTAATTTATGTAATTTAATTTTTAGAAAACAAGCTTCCACTATATATATATATATTCATTCATTCATTCATCTTTTATACTGCGATCAGGGTCGCAGGGGGCCTGGAGCCTATCCCAGGAGGCTTTTGGGCACAAGGCAGGGTACACCCTGGACAGGGTGCCAATCCATCGCAGGGCACACACACACATTCACCCACTATGGGCATTTTGGGAACGCCAATTAGCCTAACCTGCATATGTTTGGACTGTGGGAGGAAACTGGAGCACCCAAGGAAGGAACTGCGGGATGAAACCCACCAAGCACGGGGAGAACATGCAAACTCCATGCACACAGAGGCGGGAATCGAACCTGTACCCTGGAGGTGCAAGGCGACAGTGCTAACCACTACACCACGGTGCCACCTATGTACATATATATATATATATGTATATATATTTATTTAGATTTATTTTAATAATGCAACACACTTCATACTACTGATGAAATTACATTATATTTATCGAATGTTGAATCAATGTGATTTCTCACAAGATGACCAATGTTCTATGTTGGTTCTAACTCCACTCCTTGTAAGTGATTTAGCCCATCTCTATCATCTCAAAGTACATGCAAAATTCATAATGGAAATTTTCAAGAATTATATAAAAACCATTAAGTAAATTTAAACAACTGATGCTGTTCCTTAAAGGAAGTAGCTCTAAAACCACTGTGATCTTCTAACTTGAGTGACACACCAGGATGGTCGAGTGATTAAGGCGTTGAGCCAATGGACAGACAGTCCTTGTGGATTCAAACCCTACTCCTGGTGGGAGCTTTAGCTGAATTCCAATGGAAACATTTCCAACAGCGACCTTCATGGTTACAGAAAAACCACTGATCCAAAAAAATTAAACCCATTCTGCAATCCTTTCATCCAGCTGTTGTAAACCAGTACCTCTGGAATCACCATGGCCTGCCACAGTTTGAATTACACCAGGATGACCGAGTGGTTAAGGTGTTGGACTTAAGATCCAATGGACAGATGTCCTCGTGGGTTCAAACCCCACTCCTGTTATGATCTTTACCTGCTGTCTGATATACCTCAAAGCAACAGAAAAATTCATAATGCAAGACTTCAGCAATGACAGAAACGATCAAACAAATGAAAAATTCCTGAAGGAGTGCTGTGTACTTAAGATCCAAACCTCACTCCTGGTAAGAGATTTCGCCGAATTGCACCTGCATGTGTTACTGGACTGGAATTACTGCTTAGTTGTAGTTCAGCAGGGGCTGTCAAAAACCTGTAGACATACGTAGGTGAGAGGCTTCTTTATTTGCCAAGCAGAATTGGTGATGGCATGTTTTCAAGTGTTTGTATCCCACTCCTAGTAAGAGCTTTAGCTGAATTCTGAGTGTAAGTGGAAAATCTATAATGTAAACTATTTGGCAAAAAAATTAAGACCCTACCCATGCTACAGGTTTAAGATTCAGTTGCTGTAAACCAATAGCTCTGGAATCACTATGACCTCCAACTCCTTGCATCATACCAAGATGGCCGAGTGGTTAAGGTGTTGGACTTAAACTGCAATGGACAGATGTCCTTGTGGGTTCAAACCCCACTCCTGGTAGGAGCTTTACCTAAATTCTGCATGTAAGTAGAGTTCAAAGTCCTAATAAAGATAATTACTGGGTATACTGTACTATATACTTGTAGTTCAGTATGGTTTGACAGAAAACTATAAGTGACAGACTTGTTCTTGATGGCGTGTCATCTAAACCACAACTATAATCAGAAACCTCAGAATAGCTACATGAAACTATAATGGGGAAATATCTGTGTTCAAAACCTTCTCCTTATACAACACTGAGATTTCTTACATTTAATGAGATTTAGTCTGTCTAATAAATTAATCACGATCAAATTCAGAGTAAAATACTATACTTTCCTTTCACTTTGTTTCCTTTAAGCTACATACTGGATATTATCAACAAAATGACAGCTCTTAATTTGTGTCTGTGCCATTGAGCCTCTGTTCTCAAAGTTTGAGGAACCCCATGGGATTATGTCGGCACATTTCGTACTTCTGATGAAATTACATTATATTTATCCAATGTTGAATGTAAACAATGTGATTTCTCTTAATCAGCCATATTAGTACTGTATGTATTCCTCCTAAATATAAAGATGATCAATATTCTATGTTGGTTCTAACTCCACTCCTTGTAAGAGATTTAACCCATTTCTATCATCTCAAAGTACATGCAAAATTCCTAATGGGAATTTTCAAGAATTATATAGAAACCATTAAGAAAATTATGGATGCAAAAAAATTAAGCCCATTCTGCAATTCTTTCATCCAGCTGTTGTAAACCAGTACCTCTGGACCCAAGTTTGTATCCAACTCCTAGTAAGAGCTTTATCTGAATTCTGAATGTAAGTGGAAAATCTCTAATGGAAACCATTAGGCAAAAAAAAAAAGGAAAAATAAAAAATCCATACCCATGCTACAGGATTGAGATTCAGTTGCTGTAAGCCAGTAGCTCTGGAATCACTATGACCTCGAAACCCTTGTGTCACACCAGGATGGCCGAGTGGTTAAGGCGTTGGACATATTTATATAATGTTGATTGTAAACAATGTGATTTCTCTTAATCAGACATATTAGTATGCATGTATTCTTCCTAATTATAAAGATGACCAATGTTCTATGTTAGTTCTAACTCCACTCCTTGTAATAGATTTAGCTAAGCTCTATCATCTCAAAGTACATGCAAAATTCCTGATGGAATTTTTCGAGAATTATATAGAAACCATTAAGTAAATTTAAACAACTGATGGCTGTTCCTTAAGGCATTGAGCCAATGGACAGACAGTCCTTGTTGATTCAAACCCTACTCCTCATAGGAGCTTTAGCTGAATTCCAATGTAAATGGAAACATTTCCAACATCCATGGTTACAGGGAAACCATTGATCCAAAAAAAATGAAGCCCATTCTACAACTCTTTCATCCAGCTGTTGTAAACCAGTACCTCTGGAATCACCATGGGAACGTAGGACATGGATTATCCCAGAAACTAAACAAAGGTGGTGACCCTGTGAGAAATGATCATCTCTCCTATGAGATCATCCTTTGAAATGGAGCTGGGAGAAAGTTTTATTTCCTTTAAAACTTTTTTTTTTTTTTGCTCTTGTTGGCTATTCGTTTAATTGTTGTAACACTTAATGGGAATTATGTAGCTATGGCCATCGAACAGGAATCACCAAGCGACAAAAAATACACTTCTCTCCAAGTTTGTTGAAGCTTCAGAAGATTGTTCTTGACTGAACGATCTGGAACCCGATGTGATATTCTGCTGCTGGAGTCCATCCCTTAAGCTTCAAGATTTTGTGTACTCAGAACGCTTTTCGTTTCACCATGATTGTAAAGAGTGGTTGTAAGTTTTATCATAGTCACCTCAGACCAGCCTGGCTATTCTTCTGCCTGGTGTTCCTAATAAAGTGGACAGTGAGCATGAAAAATGTTGATGTTATATAGAAGTGTAGAAACTGATTTTGATGTTCCTCTGCTTAGAACGGTAAGGTTGTCCGTTTTAGACAAAACATCAGTAAAAGACCAGTAAAACAGCCAGCTGTTGTAAACCAGTACCTCTGGAATCACCATGGCCTGCCCATGTTTGCGTTGCACCAGGATGGCCGAGTGGTTAAGGTGTTGGACTTAAGATCCAATGGACAGATGTCCTCGTGGGTTCAAACCCCACTCCTGGTATGAGCTTTAGCTGCATTCTGATATACCTTAAAGCAACGGAAAAATTCCTAATGCAAGTCTTCAGCAATGACAGAAACCATCAAACAAATGAAAAATTCCTAAAGGAGTGCTGTGTAAACCAATAGTTCTGCAATCATGGTGACCTTCAAGCTTTAGGATGGCCGAGTGGTTATGGCATTTGACTTAACATCCACGAGGGTTTGAACCCCCTCCTGGTAAAAGCTTTAGCTAAATTCCAATGAAAGTGAAACATTTTAAATTGCAACCTTCAGGATTAGATAAAAACATTTACTGTATGTTAAAAAAACAACCCCACTAATGATGTCCGTTCATTAAAGCAGGTATAGACACTAACACAAGATCTACCTGATTCACAGACTCGTATACAGTACTCACAGGCAATGAATGCTTGAACAATAGGGCTCGTTTTACAAACGACCCCAGCTCATTCACACACTAATGTGGTTAAGGTGTTGAACTTAAGATCCAATGGTCTAATGTTCTTGTCAATTTAAACCTCACTCCTGATGCATGCAAGAGCTTTTCCTGTATTGTCTCATGTGTACATCTAAATGTAATGGGAAAATTAATCATGTGAATGTTTAGGAAATACATGAAATCCCTTAAGCAAATTCAAGCAAGAGATGACCAGGTCTGAGCTAACACCTAATAATAGATACGTTCAAAAACAATGGACTGCGGTGCTAATGGGTAAATGTCTGAATGGTCTCAAACAATGCTACTTCCATGACAATGAAGTTCAGCTTTTTGATTGCAGTAGCTCTGAAATCACTCTTGTCATGGCAAGTGATTAAGGCGTTGGACCTATGATCAAATGGACGGATGACATCATGGGTTTAAACCCCATTCCTAGTAAAAGCTTTGGCTGAATTCCCAGTGTAAGAGGAAAATCTTGAATGTAAACCATTAGGATTACATAGAAACAATTAGGCAAAAACAAACAGCCAAAAAAAAAAAACAGTAGCTCTGAAATTATTAGGACCTTTAATCACCTGCAGTCGACCAGGATGGCCGAGTGGTTAAGGCGTTGGACTTAAGATCCAATGGATAAATGTCCTCGTGGGTTCGATCCCCACTCCTGGTAAGAGCTTTAGCTGAACTCTTCCCATATTACTGGACCAGAATTACTGCATAGGTGAGGGACTTTCTTATTTGCCAAGCATGGTTGGTGATGGTGTGTCATCAAAATCACAATGAGCAGCAACCACAACCAGAAACCTTCAGAATAGCTAAGTTATAAAACAATGTGTAATGGAGAAATTCAGCTTGTTGCAAACCAGTAGCTCTGCAGTCACAAAGTCCTAATAAAGATAATTACTGGGTATACTATATACTTGTAGTTCAGCAGGGTTTGACAGAAAACTGTAGGTGAAGGACTTGTTCTTCATCTAAATCACAACTATAATCAGAAACCTCAGAATAGCTACATGAAACTATAATAAGAAAATATCTGTGTTCAAACCCTTCTCCTTGTACAAAACTGAGATTTCAGTTTTCTACATTCGCCACTGGGTTTCATCATCTGGTACACCTAATGTATGATGAACCCCCAAACTTGAAAGGTTTAATACTTAATGTGATTTAGTCTGTCTAATAAATTAAATACGAGAGTAAAACACTATACTTTCCTTTCACTTTGGTTCTTTTAAGCTACATACTGGATATTATGGATTTCAACAAAATGACAGCTCTTAATTTGTGTATGTGGCATTGAACCTCGGACTGAGGAACCCCATGGGACTGTGTCGACTAGTTGAGGATCTGCTGTTTAAACAGAAATGCTGAATCTACTAAGTTAATGTATACTACATATGATATAGTCTATATATGGAATGAACTAGATTTGTATAAGATAACACCACATTGTTTTACATCCGCTATCTGATTATTTTTCACACTAAAGCCAGGGTATTCCTGCTAGGCTATTAAAGCATAATCACAGACGCCCATAAACTGGAACCGTTTTTTTGATGAAAAGGCGAAACTTCATTTTTCACACGTAATACTGTAAAATAATCATCGTGCTTAGGAATCGGTTCAGCGTGGTTCCACTTTAAACCATGGAGACCCTAAATGGTTCAGACCACTGCTGCCATCTACTGTATAACAGTATGTATAACCTTATGACTGCACATTACGCATTGTAGAATGTCTACCCTAGGCGGTGTTTCACTTACAGTTGCCATTCTTCTCTATTTGACTTTCAGATCTCTTTTTAGTGGTTTCACTTTGACGCATAAAAGCATGTGCATAACTCGAGTAGCAGTTTCCTTTAAATTGAGGCTATTTGAGGAAATCACATCTCTCTGTCTATATATTTATGTCACAGTCTATATACTGTGTGTTCATGTACATTACCGTTCAAAAGTTTTAGAACACTTTCTAACTCCATGATGGTTCCTGATTTTTATTTCTTTCTACATTGTAA
>JAQQZS010000018.1:18507457-18519403 GCA_030068045.1 Platyallabes tihoni | reverse complement strand
ATTGGTCAGTGTCAGATCTACAGCCTCTGATTGGTCAGTGTCAGATCTACAGCCTCTGATTGGTCAACAAGTCAGAACTACAGCCTCTGATTGGTCAATAAGTCAGAACTACAGCCTCTGATTGGTCAGTGTCAGATCTACAGCCTCTGATTGGTCAGTGTCAGATCTACAGCCTCTGATTGGTCAACAAGTCAGAATTACAGCCTCTGATTGTTCAGTAAGTCAGAACTACAGCCTCTGATTGGTCAACAAGTCAGAACTACAGCCTCTGATTGGTCAACAAGTCAGAACCACAGCCAGTGATTGGTCAACAAGTCAGAACTACAGCCAGTGATTGGTCAACAAGTCAGAACCACAGCCTTTGATTGGTCAGTAAGTCAGAACTACAGCCTCTGATTGGTCAACAAGTCAGAACTACAGCCTCTGATTGGTCAATAAGTCAGAACTACAGCCTTTGATTAGTCAACAGGTCAGAACTACAGCCTTTGATTGGTCAACAGGTCAGCAACACAGCATTCGGTTAGACAAGAAGTCAGAATCACAGCATCTCATTGGTTAAAAGAATCAAATCTTAGCCAGGTTTTAATATAGAAAATAGTTTGAAAACATCATGGCTGTTTTTTTATTTGCTTGACAGGGCAACTGCATGAGGCGTTTACTTGCTTAAGGCAAGTGGGCAAGCGTTTATCTCAAGCACTGGCCAGCTACTTAACTAGCTAACTAATTCATAGAGCAGTGACTTCATTAACCAGTGAGCCAACAATGATCCTACAGTAACTGATTTGCTCCCATGCCAGGCGAGGGTCAGCTTTGCCAGCAGTGAAGTTTTGGGCCAAGTTAAAAGTGAAAGGCTTCAACACTTTAGAGGTTTTTGGTCATCAAGGCTGTGCCATTGTTCTTCTGCTTCACTCCAGTAAACACTAGATGTGCCAATTGTACATGTCAGAGGATTTCAAATCAGTGATGAAAAACGTGGAGACGTCACAAGCTAATCAGCAATTCAATTTGTTATCCGCTAATTCGGTTACAATTTTAGTCCACTTAGTTTCACATCCTGTAAACAAATTTAAACGAAAGTCTCTGTGAACGATTACACATATCACTCTGACTGTACAATATATTGACTATTTTGTTCGGTCTATTTCTATGGAGGTTGGGTTTATCCCAAATTTAGCCGCCAGTCACACGTTATATCGGCGTTTTGTTATTATTAATCTTCATGTCAGTGTCGTCTATAAAGCATGCCATCCTACAGCTATTTGATTCGGTCGGAGAACGGAGGCTCTTCCAGGATCCCGGTAGAATCTTCCAATCATACTTTCATAGTGATACGATCGCTGTGTCTATTTTTGTGCTCTAAAAAAAAAAAAAATACAGAAAAAATGAAAGATCTAGCTGTCCTACATCCTACATGTGTCTGAGCTCTTTTGATACGGTACAACAGGGTTATATTTAGAAATGGAGCAACATATTTTTGACACTCAGAATGGCATGATTTAGAATTCGGAAATAATTATTTCTTTAATTATTTTATTTTTCAGATATGCAGGATTGATAGATTTCCAGCACGCACACGCATTACACACACGCACACACACCTCATGCTGTCAGAATATTCTTAGTGTACAATTTTGACACGGAAAAAAGGTACACTCCGTTCTAGATTTCTGCAGAACTATTCGACACACACACACACACACACACACACACGGATCATTTTATTCATTTTAACCCGCCTTTTCTACAGTACTTTTCATCCCTAATCTCTGATCTACCGTCCTCCTGTCAGTTGATATGTACCAGTCTCTGGTGCATTTTATCTCAGACCTGTACTCACAATATGGAACAAATGCTGCAGTAATAACTTGGTCAAAGTTGCCATGGAAATTGTAGCTATGAGAGATTTGGCGCTGAGGCTCGGGAAGACATGCAGAGAGCTCGGCTGTGCAGAATGGCGGACAGGGAAGTGCCAAAAACAGCGAGCCTTCGCTCGAACCCTACTGCACACCTCATCGAAGCGTTTAGGATCGGCTCATCGTGCGTCATTAGGACTATAGGAGTCATATGAAGGGAATAAGGAGGTGTTGGGGGGGGGGGGGTAACAGTGGCAGGTCATTGGGGATGAAGTCAGGTGTTTTATTTAGTGTGTGTGTTGAGCATAGGGCCTTCCCAGCTGCTTGTAGAATGGTGCAATCTCAGGAGAAACGGATAAAACATCAGAACCAAAAGTGCTTGCTCTTAAATGTAACTAAAAGGTACAGTTGTGTTTCTTCCATCTTTAAAGCTAAACTCAATTTAGATCCACAGGTCAAAAGTACGACAGATAAGGATACTCCCCCAGCACCAAGCACCAGTACAGATTAGTACCCTTTCTAATAAAATCAAAGTTATGGTAAGATAAGGTAAGGAATGTTTCAATGCGAGAGAGGCGTTCGAGTCAAACCGGGACTTGTGATGAAATTTCTGGTGGATGAAAGCGCAAAAGCTTTTGACATTTACAGAAGAATTCAAACGCTGTACGGTGATGAGCCGCGGTAGGACATTTCAACTGTGTGAACGTTTTAAAGAAGGCCGTATGTCCGTGAATGACGATCCCGGCCTGATCCTTGAAAATCGACCAACTTGCAGAAGAGATGCCTTTATCTTCGGGAACTGTACACACAATCGTTCACAAAAACCACTCGCACACTACAGGGACTTGGCTCAACTGTGTTCTGTTATTCTGCGCAATCAAAAGTCCTGACTTGACTCGCACGCCCCTTTATTGGATTCAGGTGTTTCAATCAGTCAGGCCCCTTATCCCCAGTAAATTGCAATCTTAATGCTCCAGAATACCAAGACATCTTGGACAAGGCTGTGCTTTGAACTTTGGCTCAACAGTTTGGAAAAGACCCTTCTGTATTCCTACATGACTGTGTCCCAGTGCACAAAGCAAGGACTGTAAAGTCATAGTTTGATGAGTTCAGTGTGGATGAACTTGACCTCAACAACCATGGAGCAGCTTTGGGATGAACTGGAACGAAGACGGCGAGCCTGGTCTTAAAAATTGTAAAAATCTCTAGTTGTGACCAATTATGAGCTTGAGTGGTTTAGACATTTCAGATCCAGACTGTACACACCAGCTTCATGTTTGTATTCAGTGAAATAAAATCTGGTTTGTTTCATTCACACTTTGGATTTAAATCCAAGTACAGACAGAGATAGTTCCCCGAAAACCTAAGTACTCTTGTCCATCAGAGCTCTAGATTTGAGAATAATATGTATAGATTTGTATTCATGCACTCTCTATAGTATTAGAGCCGAGCCTCAGAAGTGACTCTGGCCATCGCTTGGATCATGTCTCTATCAGTGAAGGTCAAATCTGACATAAACCATGATTCCCGATGTGATTCATCGCTTTTCACCGACTACCGAGAGCTGGAGCCAAGCCCAAAAGCCAGAGCAGGCTTGGCTCGAGGCCGCCGTGGCCGTGTGCTCTGGCAGCGTTCCCTCCTGCACTCCAGCCGGAGGTTAATGAAGGTCTGCTCCCAGCGTTCACACATGTAGAGCCCCGAGTCTCCCGTCGATCCGTTGTGCTTTTCAGGCCAAGATACATAAAGCAGAACATGAGGGAGTAATTGGCTCGGTTTTATCCCCATCGTGTGCTGTTATCAGAATAAACACGGCCTGAGCCACATCAAAGAGATGCAAGATTGCTCGGAGAAATTCCGACACGCTTTTTTGGGGAGTTTGGCAGACGGGGTTCAGAGCTAATTGTGAGTGAATGAGTGCGTAGAGGATTTGGCATGCTAATGCGAGCGGGGGATCACACACAAACACTCAGAGACAGGCTTATGGAAGTATGTGTGCTAACACTGAGGGATTTGGAGGATACAGCCGAGTTAGGGTAGCGCTGAAGCAGGATGAGGATGATGAGGATGGAGGACCAATTTAGAGAACAAAGCACTTTTTTTGGGACAACAGCATTTGAAATTATTATATATATATATATATATATATATATAAAAAAGAAGAAGTATTAAATATATAAGGAAGACTTATATACTCTAAATATAAAGCATTTTTACTTTTGATGTTTTTTGAATTTGTGTTTATCTATTTATTTGTTTGCTTGTATTATTAATTAAATGTTTTGTTTAAAAAAATTTATCAGTTTTTTTGTTTTTGTTTGTTTTTCTTCTCACTGTTTATCCTTGAAAGCCCAGAGTGTATAATTATATTCATTTGTGAAGGGCTTTCAAGTCAAACCGGGATTTTGACAGTTATAAGAGTAAAAACTCCCTGTATTTCTCTATGTAATCTCCTGATACACTAATGCACTTATCCCAGTGTTTCACTAGTGCTTGGACACCATCAAGGTAGAAAGATTTTCCAGTATGCCGAAGCCATGTCTAAAACTCCGGCCTCCCAGGAATTCCTTTAATGGCCCAAACATGTGGAAATGGCTTGAACTGAGGTCAGGACTGTACAGGGGATGTGGGGGAAGTGGTGTTGTTGAATGATTATGTGTACAGTTCCCACAAATGGGTGCGTCTTATAAGCAATTTGGCGACGTCGATTTTTCAAGGATCAGGCGTTCATACTGTAGAACGACTGCAGTGAGCAACCAAATAATTCACAGCTGCTCATATCAATTCATTCTGAGGAACATATTTACATCATGCACTTGCTGTGATCACACCATGTATTGGCAGATATAACCTTTGGCTCTATCTATGTTTTTCAATCAATTTTTAAAATTGATTGCATGCTTTGCCCTTTTAGTATCACTCTTGTGACAAGGGTACAAGTCTACAAATTTGAGCATGCATTGCCTACGTGCCCCAAACATCAAAACTTCAAGTCATTCACTATGTCAATTCATTTTCTGTCCTTTAGACTAGTCCAGGCATGGTGGCGTATTGGTTAGCGCTGTTGCCTTGCACCTCCAGGGTCTGGGTTTGATTCCTGTCTCTGTGTGCATGGAGTTTGCATGTTCTCCCCGTGCTTGGTGGGTTTCCTTCCACAGTCCAAAGATATGCAGGTTAGGCTAATTGGCGTTCCCATAGTGTGTGTGCCTTGTGATGGATTGGCACCCTGTCCAGGCCCCCTGCGACCCTGAATACAGTATAAAGCGGTATAGAAGATGTGAGTGAGTAAGTAGACTCGCCCAGCACTTGATTTGGTGTAATTTGGAAAAACTATACATTTCCTGTAGTGCCTTCTTAAATAACGAGATAAGACATGCATGGGATGTACAGACTATTACCTGGAGTTATTTCTCTAGATCATTGTGTAGTAGATGGCCTAGACGTGGCTATATGCTGTCTATGAAAGATTACAGAGATGTCAGAGATGCTTATATTATAATTAACATACCTCTCATGTAAACTGTCTGATTAGAGCAACTCTGGTCTTGCATGGGGTTCAGGGCGGTGAGGTGGCCAATAGGAGCGTTGTTTGAGGCATGCTGATTAATGCTTATGGTCATGGATATTGCAATTTAAGTCAGAATAAGTAAGGTCCAAGGCCAAGAGTATTATATCCTAATCAAAAAAAAAAAAAGCCTTAATCCAAAAGTCGACGTCTCTTTGCTATTGTTTGCCAAAAAGGAAAGTGCGAGCGACGTTCGTTTTCACAGAGCCCTCTGAGAGAGCGCTACTGTATCCACTTGGCATCATCTCAGCTTGGCGCCCTTTTCATTCGCCAGACAGCCATTTCAGCTTTGCTGTGTTGCTGTTAGAGCTCTCAGCTGGTATTAGTTTTACTTGTGCTACCTGTTGGTTTCAGCACATTTAAACACTCTCAGAGATGATCTCGTCCATGTGACTATGAAAGATGATGTAAGATAATATCAGGACCAACAAGCATTGTCAGCGATCCTGAGCTCAACAGGCTGCCAGGGCAGTTTTTGTTGGTACCACTGGGTCATATTAGTCCCTAGTCATGGTTTTAATAACTGAATATTACTGAAATAATAATTTGTTGTTGTTGTTTTTTTACATGTAACTTGTTATTTTTGTTAGATTTTTATTTAAATGTATTTATTTACATTTATTTACATATTTAGTTTAATTGTATTTTTCTAGTGTAATCTTACTTTTATTGTGGTGAAATCTTTCTATCTTTCTTTTCATATTGTTATTACACTGTATATCATACTGGTCGTGTGTGTGTCACATACAAATTTGAATTTGAAATGTGATTGATTAAGATGAAAAGCCTGGGAGCATGCATTTATAGGAAACTAATCAGGTATGAGGGTGGTATGACCTCAGGTGGAGTTACTATTCCCCACACACTGCAAAATAAGATCTTAGCAAGTGAAAAAAAATATCTTGAATCTTATCAAATAATCTACAGTTTCCTGATAGAAGATTACAACAAACCAAATATAAGACAAATTTCAATCATTTAAAAATTTCAAATGCATAAATTTCTTGTTTTAACTATTTTGCTTGTTTTTGAAAAATTTTCTCAGAATGAAATGCTAAGAATTTGACCTTTAAAACTGAACAAAATGTGTCTAGAAATAGGCTTAATAATATTATATTTGCTTTGTTTTAATCTTAAATAATTTTTTTAATGTTTCACTGGTTTTAAGATATTTTCGCTTACTAAGAAATCGCTTTTTGCAGTGCCATCACTTACAAATCTATTATTGATGAATGACACAATTTTCTATTTGTCCATTTATTTAATGTTTGTAAAAATCTTTTGCATTACAGCAAAGATAATCATCATTTCATTAACGGTTATGTCCCCCCCCCCTTTCTTTAAGGTAATTATACAAAAAAGCAAACCAAAAAGAAAAGTATCTTATCTTTCAGAGAAAGTTTTTTTACTCGCAATGGAGACTCCTTCCATAACTGATAAACAAACATCTACAGTACTTATAGAAATCTTCACTGTCTCAATGATTATATCCTTAAATAACTGTGCATTTTTAAAAATCTATTTAAGTCTTAGACTGGAGCATTCAGCCTGTGAATGAGCCGTTACCATAGAAACATATTAATGTAATCAAGCGAGTGCTTTAATGTGCAGCTGCGTTACTGTCAGAGCTGCTGTTATAGAAACCCAATCACCGATCAGATCAGATCAGAGATTTGAGCAACACTCTGGTACAAGCTGCTATTAATACATACAAGCCCAAGGCTGATGATTATATTTGATCAGCTCACCATCTTAATCTAACCTTCCCCCTAAGAGCTGTAGTATCAAATCCCATACTCTCACTTAATATAATATAATCCCTATTCTCATTTCTATACCTGTCCACCATGCTCTTATTTTTTTTCTTTTTTAAACGCAGGCCTAAAGTGTCGAACTAAGTTTCTGCCTCTCCAACAAAACAGAGTGACATGTGTCACTCCTGTGGCTGCGCTCTCCACACAGACAGCCTGTAATTACAGCAAAAAAAGAGCTTTTCTGTAAAGTCGTCCTCCTCCAACAAGCTCGCCTCAGCGCCAGACAGCCTCTGAATGCGCTTGTCAAAAACAAAATGGAACAAAATTAAATAGACAAATTACGCCGACTGCAGATGGTGAGGGATTGCAGTCTGGAAGTGTCGGGTTTGAACACTATGTGACATGATGTTTGTGGCTTTCGGGATGGATGATATTTACACTAGTGTTTTTTTTTTAGTACACCTGACGGTATATTTATTTTAAAAGACTAAGGGTCTCTGTTCTACTGAAACATAGCACGGGGTGTTCTGTACTCTTATAGAACATCCTCATGACATGATTGATTGTCTTTTTTTATTCTAGTAACATGGCTTACGGTAAGAGCAGGTTTTTGACATCCCTCTTCTAGAATTTAAAAAAAAATGTAAAAAAAAACTTTTAATGTAGCATTTAACTGCATTTTTTTTCCTCAGAATCCTGACTTTATTCTCAGATAAAAACATTGAAGATTAAAAAGTCAGAATTCTGAGATAAGGTCAGACTTCTGAGGGAAAAAGTCAAAATTCCAAAAATGTTCAAATCAGAATTCTGATATAAATCAGAATAATGAGAGAACAAAATCAAATTTGTAAAACTATGACGTTTTTCTCCCTGAGAATTCAGCCTTTAATATCAGATAAATATTTTTTGAGATTAAAGCCAAAATTTTAAGAAAAATTATTGATTCTAAAATTTAAGAATTCTGAGAAAGATTTCAGAATTCTGAGATTAAAGTCAGACCTTTAAGGGATAAAAGTCCATAATTCAGACTTTCAAATAAAAATTCTGTGAAAAAAAAAGAAAAACCTGAGATGAAAATCTGAATTCTAATGTCAGAATAATATGAGAAAAAGAATGTAAATTTATAGAGCACTTATTATTTTCTCCCAAAGATTAAAAAAAAAAATCTGAAAAAACTCAGAAATCAAATACAGTGGAAGCTCGGATTACGAGTAATGCGGTTTACGAGTGTTCCGCAAGACGAGCAAAGATTTTTAATAAATTTTGACTTGAAAAACAAGCATTGTCTTGTTTTAGACGAGCACTTTAGCCTCACACACACACACACACACACACACACACAGCGCCTGCACGCACAAATGGGAAACACTTATCTGTCGGGATTTATTTTTTACTTTTTTTAAAGGTAAAGTGCAGGTTAATTTGTAATTAAATTTGGTTTACGAGTGTTTTGGAATACGAGCCCACTTCCGAATTATGCTCGTAATCCAAGGTTCCACTGTACATTTTATGGTGGCCCTAGTCCTGTTCCATAATGCAACAACATTAACTAATAAATAGAAAAGAAAAAAAAGAGTGAGTATCATATATTCGTTTCTGATTGGACACAGGGCACTCTTGGTAATCAGAAAGAAGCATGTGATGTTCCTACATCTTTTCCCTTTTGAGTTAATGTCTTTTTGTTTTTATTTATGATTTGTTACAGGGTTTTCTGCTTTAGGGCCACTGTAACCTATTCACCTTCATTTTTGATTATTATTTAACTATACTTAACTGTCCAAATCTATAATACTAAATCTTTTTAACTTTTTATCTTCTTTTTGTCACTTTTTATTCATACGTGCATTTTCATGATTTTATCATTTGACTTTTGACACCCTTTTATTAATTTCTTTCCTAATTAGTTTTTCCCCAAATCCTGAAGATGCCACATCCATAAGTGGCCAGAGTCCAGTGAAATTGACCTTTGGGTGGAAGGAATGGTAAACTTTGTTTTCCCATCAATCATAGTGACCCTAACCAATTGTGGCAATCAATGTTGCATGAGAAACAGATTGAATACTGAGAAAGCATGTGCTCGCCTTTACTGTAGGAAAGTTGTCTGGCAGGGTGAGAATCTTCCCTGGTTCATATTACTCTTCCTCAAATCCGCATCGTGAAAGCATGGCTTCCATATTTGTTGTTGTGTTGTTCCTAATCCACTCTACAACCTCTAAATAGCAGCTATCCACCATACGGCCTACGTTCAAACGTCCTCCTATAGAGAAAGCCGAATGATTCATATGACTCATATATATCTTGTTGTATGACATTGACATTCTCTTACATGTGGGGGCGGAGCAAGCGCAGCAGTCCATGCTCCATCGAATGCAACCCCCCCCCCCCCCTTCTTCTTTTCTTTAATGAGAGTGGGGGTTGATGGTATGTTGAAAGGCCATCCACCCCCAAGGGCTCTGTCAATACAGCGTTGTGCTGCCCTGTGCTTCGAGCATCCTTCGCTGTCTGCCTCACAGGCTCATCATGGCAATCCAGCCCACTCGGGCCCTAATTGAAGCGCTCCATTGAAGACATTTACAAACCGACAATTTGCAACAAAAAAAAAACAATGCTGGGAAACATTAAAGCATACGCACTAGCCATCCGCGGCATCACACAATCTTAAACAGGATGGATATATTCTCTGGACTTCTTTAACCCTACTGAGACCTGAGCTCTGCTGTTGTGTACCTTGTACTTTCTCCTTAGTATGAACTTCAAACAGGAATAAGTTTCTCAAAAGAATAACACCTCATATGAGTATCATATAAGGATTTACTCGTAAGCCAGTTGGGGACAAAATGTCATGTCCCCAAACAAGGGCTCAACAGGTTAGTGTAATTTCGCAATAGGCCCTTTGTTTGTTGTTGAGGATGTCGTGGTTAGTTATCTGGGGGAGGATATTAACAAGGAGTGGCCATCTCTTCCGGCTGAGAGCCTCGACTAGCTCTTCTAAAGCTGTGCAAGGCTCCTGCTGGCTGTGCCGAAGGCTTGAAATAATCTTTTTTTTTGCCATGGAAACAGTTCACCAGCTATTGATTTGAGTTGTTTTTTTTTTCTTCTTCTTTTCTTTCTTTCTTTTTTTTTCAAGTGCAAAACACATAATCCTCGAGTTCGGTTGACAGTAGATCTTACAGTAGATCTTGGAATTCGTTTATTTTTCAAGCAACAACCTTGAGTATGTCTTGTGTGTAGAGAACATACACTGATCAGTCATAACATCAAAACCTTAAAACATTGAGCCCAATATTATGTAGCTTCCCAAATTTTTCCATCACCAAAACACCAAAAGCCCTCAAATCAGTCCTTAGTCCACAAGACCTCTGAAGGTGTACTGTGTTGTCATATCTGGCACCAAGATGTTGGTAGCAGATCATTTAAGTGCAGTAAGTTGTACCGCCAGGCATCCATGAATCAGACCTGTTCGATCGGATTGAGATCTTGGGAAATATGAAGGTTTGTTAGATCAACAACCTATGATCTACGACAAATAATGTCATCATGCAGTGTTAATGTTATAGCTAATCGGTGTAGATCCATGCTTTTTCTAGAGCAGTACCACTCTAGATTCTGCCGGCTTGTTGTGCTGGATGCCCTGCAGGTATTATAGGGCACTTGACACCCCCATGTGAGCTCTGCAGCACTGGAGGAGCTCACTGTGTCTTCTCAGCTTGGTGTGCACTCTGGAAGTTGAAGCGCAGTTCATCTCAATGGGGAGGGGGGAGGCGGGAGAGCTACAAATGCACCACATTTTTCACTTTGTTTAATGACCTGCAGTCCAACCTGCTGCAGTAGAGCTATTTGTTTTATATATTATGTAGTATGTAGTACAAAGAGGCTGTTTTTTATTCTTTCTTTATTCTCTCTCTCTCTCTCTCGCTCTCTCTTTCACATATCCCTTATGTGATTATACTAATCTGTTGGACTAAACTGGAATCCAATCATACAAGAGATTAGAATAGATAACAACAAAATAAAAGTAGAATTCCTAAAACCATGGTCTTCATTGTTTTTGTAAATATACTTAAACTCAAAGAGCACTGACATGAAAATAGAATTGAATATAATGAATAAATAAATAAATAAATAAATAAAATTGCATGGGTTCTTCATACAGTAGGTCCTGCTTTGAGTCTATTCTTCCTGAAGAAGAGGTTCTGAAAAGGTTCATATGACACTATGAAATCTAAAAAAAAAAAAAAAAGGGACAAAAGTAATCAGTAATTATGGAACTCAAGGGTTAATTGAGTTCATTGAACATTATTGAACATGATAATTTGCATATCAATATACACAAAATTTAATGTATCAGAACAGACCAGGCATGTAATGAAGTTCAAACATTTTTACCCATTTACATCACAAATTATTACAAACTTCATATACAACCATCTCCAGAATATTGCAACAATACATACAGTGGGATATCTTGCATGACCAGAAATCTCATTTGGCATCATTCACAAGGGTCAACTTTATGCTTCTTTTAAGTCATTAAAGCAATCAACTAAGTACAACTAAGAATAAGAGCAGGATTGACAAAAGTTCAGTGCTTTAATAGAGTCATTCTCTTATTGGCTGCTTTAGTAAAACTAGCACTTCTTCTTTCTTCTTTGTCTTTCGGCTGTTCCCTTTCAGGGGTCGCCACAGCGAATCATCTGCCGCCATCTAACCCTATCCTCTGCATCCTCTTCTCTCACACCAACTAACTTCATGTCCTCTCTCACTGCATCCATAAATC
>JAQQZS010000018.1:18454596-18478374 GCA_030068045.1 Platyallabes tihoni | reverse complement strand
TTTGTGAAGCTGCTTTGAGACAATGACCATTGTTAAAAGCGCTATATAAATAAAATTGAATTGAATTGAATTGAAGAATAAGAAATCAGGAGGGGGGCAAATAGTTTCAAACACACTCTCTCTCTCGCTATATATATATATATATATAGAGAGAGAGAGAGAGCAGAGACTGGTGGAAATCGCCCCGGGGCTCAATCCCATTTCAGTTTCGATTTTCCTGCAGTGTAAATTGCATTTCATCCTGCCATTTGGAAGTCTGGCTATTATTATTATTATTATTATTATTATTATTTATTATTAAATTTTTTTACTCGAAGTGATTCTGATTAGATTTTTCATGCTGTTGCTGGAGTTGCAATGAAATGCGCTCCGACCCCGGTGGAGAGTTCTTTACCCAGCTGATGTTATTGTTCTCAGCTCCGGAGTGGACCTGAACACAGACTCGTTGAGTTCGATGCGTATGCTAGAGAGACTTGAGACTTTTGTCTGGCTTTGACAGGAAGCTGCACTGCACCAGGAACTTTATCCACATGAACCTGTTCGTGTCGTTCATCCTGAGAGCCATCTCCGTCTTCATTAAAGACGGGGTGCTGTATGCCGAGGAGGACAGCAACCACTGTTTTGTCCACACGGTGAGAGCTCTTCCTGTCGCTATGTAAAGAAATAAAACTAATATAATAATAATAAATAAAATGAAAAATAATCAAAGCTGTTAAAGGTGGAGATGTTTAATGCTTTTATACCACATGGCAAAAAATTTTAATTAATTAAAAAATAGAAATTTATTTTTATTATTAATTTCTCTTTCCTTCTATATCTGCGTCTTAAGCTAATATAGGAACGCTCCAAATATACTGCCTGGCCAAAAAATATATATATATATTATAAAATGATTTTAGTCCTGATTACAATGTGGTGGCCAGTTCATGTGAGAAAATGATTCCTCATTCTCCTAGAGGTGTTCCATCAGGGAAGAAAATCTCCATAGAAGTGATAACCTGGTCATTCAGTACATTCAGGTCGTCAGCTGACTTCATTTTATTGCCACAGAACGTTGTTGAGTCTAGACCTGACCAACTGAAGCAACCCCAGATGCCTCCACAGGCTTGTACAGTGGACACTATGCATGATGGGTGAACCACTGGATTCATGTGCTTCCCTTCTTACCCTGACACGCTGGGGACTCATCAGACCGCATGACCTTTTCCATCACTCCAAAGTCCAATCATGTAAACTGAAGCCTTTTTCTCTGATGAGTCTCACTAACAAGGGGTTTTCCTATGGATACAGCTGTTTAGGATACAGCTGTTGAGTTCTCATAACAATGTGCATATATAAATGCTCCTAATTTTACTATTAAACATAGCTCTGACTTTTACTTGACATTTTTTACCATGCAACTTTAACTAAGAGCTTAAGTGATCTTCATACATGACCAACTTTTCTTCCACACAGTTGAAGGTTCAACACTATCCTTACGGTTTTAAATAATGTGTTGAAGGGTTCTTAACCCAGTTCCATCTCCTTAGTTGTTTTCTTTGCTTGATACAGCCCAATAATTTGACCCTTTCTGGAATGAGGATTTTTTTTGGCTTGACAGTGTATTTGGATCTATATTTTGATTTTAGGTAGGACATTGGTGGCTCAATGCTAGGTTTCCTTCCTGCCATGTGGTTTCAATTCCTGCCCAATCCCCAGCCACTGGATGCAGTGCCCGTCCCAACCCACGGATAAATAGAGCAGGTTGAATCAAGAAGGCCATCCGATGTAAAACCTGTACCAGGTTATTGTGTGGATCAGATAGTCCGCTGTGGCGACCCCTCGATGGGAACAGCAGAAAGCCTTGATTTTTTGTTAATTAATATTCAATAAGAACCCCATCACTATAACCCTCAGAAAAAGTGAAAAACACTTGGGGGGGAAATCACAGAGGTAGTTTTCAGTGTTGTCAGAATGGTGTATAAATTGTAGCTCTGACAGTCCTTCAACCTCAGCTACATCATTCGAGTTATAATCCCTCTTTATATACCCTATCAATCTTCTATCACTCTTGAATTGTGTCATGTCGTGACCTTTGAGATACCGTTCTGCTCATCTTTGGTATAAAGAGCGGTTATTCGCGTCGCTGTCGCTGACTTCTTGTTTGATCAAACACGTCTAGACATCTTACACATCCTCTGACATGACGCAATACCTGCTCAGACATGCTGGCGATTCTTGATCAGCCAATCGGAGGCCAAATCTGATGACATCACTCCATCTGAGTGCTTATACCAGCACAATAACCGTTGCAGGAGTTCATGCTGTTAGAGTTAATGAAGATAAACGAGGATTTGCCCGTACTCTGACACTAACTCAAAGAAATGGCCTCTAGGTGGCGTGTAAGGCGGTGATGGTTTTCTTCCATTACTGCGTCATGTCCAACTACTTCTGGCTGTTCATCGAGGGCCTGTATCTTTTCACTCTGCTCGTGGAGACCTTCTTCCCGGAGAGGAGATACTTTTACTGGTACACCCTCATCGGCTGGGGTAGGCTGCACTTTTTTCATTTTTTTAATTAAGCCTCATGAAACATTTAGTGTCACATTGGTCCTATTATACAGTGTGTACAGGATTGGGGTCATAAAGTATATCTTAGAATATGTTTTCTTACCAGCAGTAGCGACACCAAATGACTTCCTAATGAGGAAGAGATGGAATATTCTATTATTGCTTCATATTGTATATTATTGAGTCATTCAGTGTGGATTTTTCTCCCTCCCCTGTAATCTGATTGTACAGTATATATTAGTATTTGTACAGTGCACATGGTAACGTTGTTTTTTTCACCCAATATATATATATATATATATATATATATTTAAAATAAAGTATGTCAAGTTCCCTCTCCTTTTTGATCTTTTGTGTTCTTTACAGGAACTCCAACTATTTGTGTGACTATATGGGCAGTTCTCCGTCTGCACTTTGACGACTCTGGGTATGTGTACGCATAAAAAAATATGCTATAATAAATTAAAATTAAAGCTTTACAATAAAACCATTGGCAGGTTTGGTCGGCTTTCATAGGATCAGCAGCCATGAATGAATGATTCATTGTTTTGTTGCAGTTGTTGGGATACAAATGACAACACTGCCCTCTGGTGGGTCATCAAGGGACCTGTTGTTACTTCGATTATGGTTGGTATACAAGTTTAATTAAATAATAATAATAATAATAATAAAAATAAAAGCAACACTAGTCGTTCCTGAATTTTGATTTAATTACTAAATATTATGCAAATATACCAAAACATAATAAACCTTGCTTTATTATGAAAATGTGATACAGTAAAGTATCAAATGTGAATTATGGGTTATGCATATAATAAACAGTATATACATTTATATTACATTCATATACGCCACAATGACCCTTTTTTCCTCTGTCCCATCAGATTAACTTTGTGCTCTTCATCGGGATCATCATCATCCTCGTCCAGAAGCTGCAATCGCCAGATGTCGGCGGGAACGAGTCGAGTATTTACCTGTAAGCAAGCCTGCCTCGGTCGCCATGGCAACACATTCCCCTTACACATGCCCTGTGCAGCTCTGAGACACCTGATTGGCTGATTGTTTGTGTTTCAGGACCTGTGTAGGTTTGATTGGAGCGTGAGGAATGGATGGGTGTTATGTTTCGACAGGCATTGACTGGTTTTGGATTTTATGAATGACAATTATTATTGAGTGTAGAAAAAGACATAGTGTTTGTTGTTGGAGAGCTGTAGTTTTGTGGAGCCTCAGTGAAAGTTTGGCTCGGGCATGTTTGTAATGTTATGTAGAAGTTGTGTTTCACGGTTTAGCAAGGGAACATCTCTTACAATGGCTTTCCACATTCTTTTGTCTTCAGTAAGCAGCAACACAGAGAGTTAACTAGATGTGGAATCCAACTGAGGACCCGGGAGCTGTCAGGCAGCAACATCACACACCAATGTCCCACCTTGATTTTGTCCTTCAGAACATAATGAAAAGCTGACTTTAGACATACAGTCCCATTTCTGGTCCACTTTGTAAGCATTTGTGTGTTATGTATGTATATTATCCCTTTGTGTGGACCAGGTCCCCATAATGATAGGACAGCGTCACATGTCCTCACAAATCACTCAGTCCTCACATTTAAAACTAAAACCAGCTGAAATATTTGTTTCATTTGTGAAAATAAGATTAGTTTTTAAGTTTAAGTTTAGACCTAAATTAATTCTCCAGAGTAAACATTATGTCATTGGGAAGGTCCTCAGAAAGACAACACAAGGTTGTGCATGTTTGTGTTTTACATTTAGTCATTTGGCAGATGCTCTTATCCAGAGTGACTTGCATTTTTTAAAACCTCATTATACATCCGAGCAATTGAGGGTTAAGGGCCTTGCTCAAGGGCCCAACAATGGCAACTTGGTGGTTGTGGGGTTTGAACCTGGGATCTTCCAAACCGTAGTCCAATGGCTTAACCACTGAGCTACCCCTGATCCTGTTTTTGTTTAAAGAGACTCCTAAGTGCTCCTGCTTAAATCGTTTCATAGTGTGTAAGAGTGCTAGGAGAATCTATGTGTGTATGTGTGTGTACATTTCTGTACATTCAAGGTGTTTGTCGTCTGCTGTGTTGTCTTTGTCATGTTTAGCAGCTGTGCTCAGAAATGCTTCAGTGAGCCCGCACAGGCTGTCCAGCATTCGTGCAGGATGTCAGAGCTTTCTACCATCACCCTGTAAGTGTGTGTGTGTGTGTGTGTGTGTGTGTGTGTTTCATGCTTTCATCTGGATATTTGATTTGGAAGTGTGATTGTTATAGAGAAATTGCAGTAAAAGAAATGTGCATGACTAGCGACTAGCATGGAGATTGATGCTACAGTACATAACTGTGAACACACACAGTATTATTAGGTTGCTAACTGATATAAAATCCTCTCTGTATATGTGCATATACTGTACATATCAGATAACCCCAGATAACTGATGACATCATGCAAGTGCCCATGTTACATTTTTTTTCCTTATTTCTGTAAGATTTTATGCCATATTTAAATTTTTATTACTCTAATCTATTACGTTGGTAGCATGCTAGCTTCTTTTCTTTCCGAAAAGTTATCTAGCACTGAATATGCCATCGCTCAACTAAATAAAGGAAAAAGTTACTATTGTGAACAAACTGAAGTGAAGCACGGAAAAATTAACTAGACTTTTTAAAAATAGAAATATGAACTTTATTAGGAAAAAGAACAGACAAAACCAAACCGTAAAATAGAAATAACTTCAATTATAAGGAGTGTTCAGGTCAAACCACGACTTGTGATGAAATTTCTCATTAATGGTGGCGTAAACCAGAAAACTGCAAGTATAGTACAATGATTTATGAGCCAACACCACTTGCACATTACCTGAACTTAGCTGCGAGTTATTTCCACATCCCTCTAACATTTCCACATCTTTAGAACATTAAAGGAGTTCCTGGGAGGCCGGCGTTTCAGAGTCAAGCAGGCTGTCTGATCATGGCTCTGGCACACTAAGAAAACTTTCTAGTGCATTAGTGTAGCAGGGGATTATATAGAGAAATAAAGGGAGTTTTACCCTCTTGCGCAATCAAAAGTCCTGGATTGACTTGAACTGAAGAAATATTAAATACTCAGGTATATATTTAAATCTAATGAATTTATTATACATAAATTATAAAATGGAACATACTGTATAATATCAAATAATAATAACATGTGTTTGTGGGGTGCGCTTACTTATGCACTGCTTGAATGTTAGCTTCATCGCTAAGAAGCTTCATTGCTTTTGCGTTACCTTGATGTCTAACATGTATAACTGGGTTCTGAAACTCTCCATTTTAGCTGGTGATGGGCAGCTCATGAAGGATTCGTTCACTCGGAATGACTCTTTAAGTGAATCGATTCTTTGAGTCGAGTGATTCCTTTAAGGGAATCTATTTTTCAATATTTTTCGAATGTTTTTTATTATATTTTCTATATTTTCAGGCTGTAAATAATTAAACATTTGGTGTGTGTGTTTAAAAGAGAGCGAGAGAGAATGAAAAAAGCCAAATTTGCTGCTAGCTGTGTGACTAATAAGTTTTATCATAAATTATTTTTTTATGGACGTATGAGATTTTTTTGAGAATCAGTGATTAGTATATGTGAAGCATCATTAGATATAAACCTGGAGCCCTAATCTGTGTCCTCCTCACCCCGACGTCAAGTCTGTTCCATGATCTCTCCATTTACACACACAGTATTAATATGAATTGTCTCAGTGAATTTCTGTTTGATTCATAAGAGTCGACTCACTAAAATGAGTCATTATGCCCATCACTGATTCAGCCACACTGTATCACCCGAGAACTGAGTCGTTTCAGGAGTGTATGTGTATTGACATGCATGTGTGTGTGTGTGTGTGTGTGTGTGTGATTGTGTTGTGTGTTAACAGGAGGTTGGCTCGCTCCACTCTGCTGCTCATCCCTCTGTTCGGGATCCACTACACCGTGTTCGCCTTTTCCCCTGAAGAAGTCAGCAAACGGGAGAGGCTCGTGTTCGAGCTCGGACTCGGCTCTTTCCAGGTAAAGATCGCTCCGACCTGCTCTCGTTATTTACTTTTTTTCTTGGTTTTGTGCCAAAAGAATATTTTATGTATATAATAAAATAGTAAAAATTTTAAATGATGTAAATGTCCGCATAACATGAAAAGAAATTTACATCAAGGTCAAAATTTTTGATTAAATTAAAAAAAAATGTATGAATGTAGTTTTAGCTTGATTTTTAAGTATTGTTTTGTTTAAATTAATTTTAATTTCTTTTTATTGTTTTTGTTTTTAGATTTGTGCCATCGATCACAATACAAACATAACATGTAAATATTTCTTTTAAACAAAACAAAAGAAAAAAATTAAATTTAAGATTAACGAAATAAAACAAATTTCATGTCACACTAATTTAGTTTTTTTTACTTATAAAATTTCCTTTTTTAACAATCTGAATGATGTAACCGTATGCGAGTATAATAATAATAATAATAATAATAATAATGCAGTGTCAATAATTTATTATCAAAAATTAAATAAATAAATTACAAGGATGATTCAAGTGAAAACGGGACCTGTGATGAAATTTCTTATGAATGAAGGAGTAAAACTAACTGACATTTACAGAAAACTTCAAGCACAGTACGGTGATGAAACTCTTGTCTGAAATAAAATATCTGAATGATGCCATATCCCCTGTATAGTCCTGACCTCACTCCAAGACATTTCCACATTTTTGAGACATTAAAGGAGTCTGAACGCCCCTCGTACATGTCTCACAGATAGCGTGAAATATTAAAGTACTGTATATGGTAGCTCTATTTAATGTATTATACATTAGCAACATTATAATAAATCAGAACATATAATAACAAAAAATGCATTTGCTGCTAATGCTGAACAGTGAATGTGTCTGTGGGGTGCGCTTACTTATGAATTGTTTAAATGTTAGCTTCAACCTTCAAACATTCAAGCCCTGGTTAAAAATGTATTATATATTATAAAATATAATAAATATTTTAAATAAAGTATATTATATTTTATAATACTATCAAAAATGAAAAAAATGTTTGCTTGTTTTTTCTTTTAATATCAATCATGTCAGTTATTTTAATGATAAATTCAACAGCATTTTTGCTAAATGGACCTGGCTATCTTTGTAGTGACTCGTTATTCAGTCTCAAAAGAAAAGAAAAAAAAAACTCATAAGGTAAATGTTCTCATCGTAACAACAAATGGAGGGAACAGTGGCGTGTTTCGTGTTTTCTGCACGTTCACTAAATCCTCTGAGATCAACAGTGTTGTTGCTGATTTCTCTCCAGGGCTTCGTGGTGGCTGTGCTGTACTGCTTCCTGAATGGAGAGGTATGTCTTTAAAGCCATTTTCTTTATCTGTGTGTGTGTGTGTGTGTGTGTGTGTGTGGTCTGTAATTGATTGCTCAATATAGTTGTGCTTTATGCAGCTGTTGTTATTACTTGTACAATATCAAGCATGATTTTTCTATACCGCTTTCTTATCATATCTTCTGTGTAACTGAGGCTACTTTCACATTACAAGCCACATTGCTCAGGTCCGGTTCCGTTTTGGTTTTTGTTGGTCAGATCTGTCATTCGCATGTCATGGCGATTCACATTCATAATTACAAGTGACTTTTATCTGACCCGAATCAGTAGACAACAATCAGTTAGCCTGCGCTCCAGAATAAGGAAGAAAGGCAGATGCCTCGCTTTAGCTGTCTTAGCAGCTATTGCTAGCGCTGCTATGAAATCTCCACGCCGCTGGGGAACTCATTCGAGTTACATAACCATGTATCGGATATGTATCAGATCTAGGACCACAGTCTAAAAAAAAATTAAAATAAAAATCAGATCTGCCTCAAATTAGGGTGAAAAAAATCAGAGCTGAGTCCTGGCAGGCTGGTAATGTGAACGTAGCCTGAATAGAGCCTCATAAAGTTTCTGTTAAAAGTACAACTTCATGAACTCTACTGAATTCATAGCAAAACACAGCATGCTTGTCTTATCTAGCTAGCTATCGTACTGTAGCTAATTTTACAATAAGCCTTCTTTCTACAGTATGTCAGTAGTACTTTAGCATTAGCTTGCTAAAACAACCAATGTGAAAAGTTTTTTGTACCATAGAACAAGACTTCACTGACTTTAGCCTCCGTCTAAAGGAAATCCACCCAGAATGTTTACAATCTTATGTACGATCTCAATATTTACACTTTTTTCCCTAATTATTATTTTAAATGCTAGTCAGCAGGACTTTTTAAAAATAATTTTATCGCTAACTAAAGGTCTTTTAGTTGGCATCAAATCCTCATGTGTACAGTTTTGAGACTTTTATGATAACATCGGCGCCAGCGCTGCCACGCTTGTCGTCTTATAGACTACAAGCTAGCCTTCCTAGTCAAGTCTTTGACATAACTGTCCAACCAATAAGCGTCCAACTGTGACATCAGCATGGAATAATGGAAATACCCAGCACCAACCAGAGCAAATCCTCCGCTAAACACATGACAGATATTAAAAAATGTCTTTTTTCAGGGAGGACTTTTCCTTTAAGACCTGAGGTTAAAATGAACTCAGCATGGTCCTCTTATCTGGGTGATTCATTAGGAGAGTTGTCATGATGTCATGTTCGGGCAGGTGGGAGAGCGCGTTACCCCCTTGCAGCTGAGTCCATTAAAAAAATGACCTTTTCAAGTTTCTGCCTGAAGGTGCAGTCGGAGATCAAGAGGAAATGGCGCAGCTGGACGGTGAACAGGTACTTTGCTGTGGACCTGAAGCAGCAGCGTCACCCTTCGCTAGCGAGCAGTGGCGTGAACGGGGGGACGCAGCTCTCCATCCTGAGCAAGAGCAGCTCGCAGATCCGCATGTCCAGCCCCCAGGCCGAGAGTGCGACCCTCAACCTGCCCACCTGAGCGTCTGATTGGACGAGCCAGCTCTAAATCCGCCCCTCGATTCCACCCCTATCCAAATAAACCCCGCTCTAGCAGTGGGGTCTCGCTCCCTGGACAGGCTGAAAAGGCTCTCTAATTATCAATACTTGTCCGTTAATGAAACAAAAATACATGACACGTGATACATAATATGAAACGTTAGGCTTTTGTTTTGGAAATTTGTTACAATCGCTATATCAAGATGCAAGGATGAAAATTCGTGACCCGTCGCATTAAGTCAGGTATTAAGTCAGACAGGTAAGGTTCGTGCTAAAGCCAGCAGAGTACAGTAGATTTTTCAATCTTCAATTTCAGCAAATAATAAAAAATAATTTCAGCAAATAATAAAAAAAATTAAACCTTATCTTTCTGATCCTTCAACAAAATTTAATAAGTATTAATCCTAAACATTGCTTTGAAGCATTTTTATGAACACTATTCAAGCTGGTTACTCCAGTTGTCATAAACATGCATTTTCCCCCCCCACCCCCCTATAAAAACACACTGCTGGTGAAACTATTTTTACGACTATCCTGGTGTCAAAATGAGGCTGAGGGTTCCCTTTTTTTATTATGTCATGGCATCTTTGTGTAAATATTCCAAAATAGAATTTCGACTCTGTTCCTTGATCCTCTCCTTGTAAAAAATAAAAATAAAATCGCCCTGGCCATATCTCAGGAACTGGATATTATGCAGTAATAAACTTATATTAAAATGAAGTTGAACCAGGAATCTGAAATATACATAACTCAAAATGCGACTCAATGCCTGATTTGAAGTGATGGGTCACATTATTATTATTATTATTATTATTATTATTATTATTATATATATTTTTACTGTAACACTTCAACACCATTAGCACTCACACAATATTTTAATGTCTATATTCTCACTGGTGTTTAATCCAATCCGATGGATGGAACTTCTGATCTTAGACAAGCCGCCCTCCAGGTCAGTGCTGGAAAATGTGAACAAGACAAGCAGATCTTATAAGAGTGGCATCGGGTAGGAACATACGGTACTACGTGGTTTGGTACATGATCTGCTATTTGGATACGTCTAAAAGTCCCTGTGATCAAAAGAATTGCTTTAATGAAGTCAATTAATTAAACTGTTAAAATGGTATCACTGAATAAGGTATAAAACACTTTAAGGCGTCCTGTTATATGAAAATGATCGACTGTTCTTTAACAGCATGCTCTCGAGCGTTTTATGATGACAATTTACCAATTAATTACAATTAATTTTAATTTGTTAATGCACTTTTTATCCACTTATAGTTAATGTTAGGGCATCTCTCTCTTACACACACAAACACAAAGCTATTAAGACAAAAAAACAACCTTACATTTCCTCAGAGTATAATCCATTTTTTAAACCCTTATACAAATGATTAAAATCGTATATTTTTCTCTCATTAAAAAAAAAACTAAACAAAAACTTTACAACCTTCACATGTTTCATATTCAGAAATAATGAGCAACAGATTTACAGAGCGAATCGATTGTATATAAAAGTACTCCGTATTTCTGCCATCGTTCATTGATACTGTAGTAAGAAGTGCCAAAATATGATTATTTTGATATCGTATTATCTGTAAAATAGTGTTTCTTTTTTCAAAGTGACCATATAAATATCATATTGAAATTCTCTATATTTAGCATCGCTTGTAAAAAAAAAAAAAAAAAAAAGCTAAAGCTTCCGTAATGAAATGTGTGTCTCGATAAAAAGGCTGTTATTGTATAATGTTGCACTTGTTTAATTTATTATTATAGTTTTTTATTATTTTTTTTACAAATAATTTTACAATCAGCCACAAGTACAGAGTATGTCAACAACGTGAAGACTCGGGAACTATTGTCTAATTGTCTTTACGTAAATTTTATATTGGTTTCGATCTGTCCTGCTGTTTCTTTAGTTTGTACGTTGTTTTCAGATTATATGTGAATCTGTAGCTGATCTCAAAAAATGCTAAAACCTATTCTACATCTTAATATCGGATTTTATTTAAAGAAGGAAATTTATGTTCATGTTACAAAAAACGTGCCATGTAATCATATATACATAAGAATCTGTATTACATCATAATAAATTTTTGACAAGTAAAAATTAGGAGGAAAAAAACCAAATTTATGTATGATAAAATTAAAAGGCCCGTCAAACATTTTGTCTTTTATTATTAGTAATAATAATAATAGTAATAATAATAATAATACATAATATGTTATATAATCTTAGATTATATTGACAACTTCTTTAAAGTGCCTGCTGGTCAATTATTTTATCTCACTTTAAAAAAACTAACAAAACAGTGATATTAAATAAAAAAATGTCAATGTTTATTAGCTTATAGTATTGAGAGCAGTGTGAATATCTAGTACTAGTATTGTTAGGAATTTTAAAAAATGATTAAAAAAAAAAATCTATCGGTGCACCACGGACTGTGATCACGTTCAACATTAAACTGCAAACAAAGAAATTTAGGGCTAAAACGTTTCAAATGAATGACTGACGATACTGAATCATTTTCAGACCCTTTACAAAGTGTAGTCTGATGTCAAACCTAGTCACGCTAACCAAAATTTTGCTGACAATCATATATTTTTTTTGTTTTTTCCTTTGTTTTTTTCTTTCTTTTTTTTTAACTGTGACTTATTCGGGAACGTTAAGATTGCCGTGTTTGCTTAGTGTACTTTCAGTCTCGTTCAGTCAGAAATACTGTAAACGTGTGTAGAATATTAGTGCAGCTGAATCAGTCATTATTTTGTGAATTTAAAAAGGAAAAAGAAAAAAAAACACGTCATGTGCAATATGAAAATGCTCTCCGTGCAGATGGTAGCAGGATGAGAAGGTCGCTTTTTTCATCGAACGCTAACATTCCCGGGATGGTCCTGTAAATGCTTTGTATTTCTTGTCTCTCCATCAGTCTCTCTAAGAGTCAAGTTTGAGTTGATAAACCTGATATATATAACATACTCCATGTGATCGGTTCATCTTATAAGGATGTCAGAGACTCATCAAGTCTAATAAATAAATTAATTCAAATTAATCAAAGAGGTGTCAATAAAATGTGAATTATCCTCAAAAAAAAAACAGAATGCAGAGCAGAATGCAGAGAGTAAAGGAATACAGTGTGTTTATTTTCAGTCTAAAATATAAACCATGTCTCTTATGTGATTATCAATGATTAAATGCTGAAATGTCAATTTAATCCACTCATTACGGACGTCTAAGGGCAGTGTTCAAAGGTGTAATATTGGATTTTTAAAATTGTCCATCCTTAACGAAATAACCTGTAAGATTTATGACATGATTTAAAAAAAAAATAAATAAATAAAAAAATAAACTGTACTTAGTGGTTAAGGGAGCCTGTTTGGAAAACTTGAGTACCGGTCCCGAATACTTGTTTGGGTTTGGATTGGCTGCTCTACACGCCACCAAATACTCTAAAGAGTAAAGTTTTGTAGACATGACTGGGAATGGAACAAGCAAAAGTTTGTTTATTCATTTGGTTTCCATGCCGCTTATCCTGAGTGTGGTTTTGTGGGCCAACCGCAGAGAAATCAGGGCACAAGGCATGGTAAATCATGGATGGGGTGCGAACCCATTGCAAGAACAAACATACGCAGAACAAACCCACAAAGCACGGGGAGAACATGTGCAAGTTAAAGGTTTAAAAATAGTAAGGATCAAAATGGTAAATGCACCATCTATGTACAGTAAATATTAGAGACCTAATATTGACAATATATACTGTGTATATCGACTAATCTTACCTAATGCACCTTAAAATTGTTTAAAAACCTTCCTATATCATACATATTCCAAACTTTTCAAATTTTACTGGAATGAAACGAAAGTTTTTAGCAAAACCTTCCAATAAAATAAGATAAGATGAGATAAGATAAGATAAGATAAATCATTATTATTCCTGAGGGAAACTGCAGAAGTAGAGTATGTACTTAGTACTCACTTTAAGTAAAAATAGTACGAGTACTCCACAAAGAAACAGAATTTTCCAGATATCTATTTGAGTAAGTGATAAACAGAATTTTTAAGTATTTTGAATGCAATTGAAGTTGATAATTTTGATAACATCTATGTCTAGTAGAGACTGATAATCCCCCAGTGTTGAATTAATACCCAGTAGTGTTTAAAAGTTCAGTTATGAGTTAAATCATCACTTTGGATTTTACAGTGTAACACTGCTACCCTGTATAGCACAAGTAGTCTATACAGTTAAACATGGGCGTATCGAATATAACATGGTTAAAGGACGTTCCAAACCATTATAATTATTAAGATTTTTTTATTTAAAAAAATGTCATACATGCATGTTGTTTGAAGTTCACATCTCTTCTGCTCACTGTGTTAGCTACTTAGATAGGTTACTTCTATCTAAAGGAGCCAGAAAATCCGCAGCCCTGAGACAAAGTGGGCAGGATCCGTTGTCCAGGGAGCCATCAATCACTTTGGTATGCCAAATAATCTGCGCTGTTATAATGACCTGCCAGTCATTTCTGTAAACTTGGACTGGTGGAATTAATATGTTTCTGTCCTTCCAACATGGTGTGTAGCTCGGTCGTGATGTTGAGTGACATCGTAGATGCTTATTGATTAAAATCATTGCGCTTTTATGTGATCATTATTAAAGTTTGATTATTTGTCACATGTATCTCAGAGCGTGCTGTCAGCCGGGATACAGCTGTTCTGGAACAGATAGGGTTAAACCTATTGCTCAAGGGCTCAGCAGTGGCAGCATTGCTGGGGCTAGAACCCCCAACATTCTGATGAAGAAACACAGACCCTTAACGCAGACTCAGTAATAAGTGTCTGTGGGAAGTAAAAGTACAGGTTTTTGATCAATAAATGTAGTGAGTAGAAGTAAAAAGTGAAGAAAAGAAAATGCTCAAGTCAAATACGGATACGCAAAAAAAAACCTATTATAAAAAAAAAAACGTATTATAGTAACGAAGCAGATAATAGATAAATTGTATTGATTCTGAACGTAAAATATATAAATATAAAACAAAAACCTTTTACAAGATTCAAGAACTGCCCTTAGACGTCCAAGTGATTTTCATGTTTTGATTTTCTTTTAATTCTATTTTCAGTACAGGAATGCATTGAGTTTTTGTTCTCTTTTAGTTCATGTGTAATATACACCGTATGTAATGGACAGAACTTTTTGGGTTTTGTCGTTGCTATAGTTGTGGTGTTCTAATTTCAGCTTGTATGCTTAATTATTATGTTTATAATTATTTATCCATTTTTGGCATGGTATCATCCAACACATAAAGTGTGTAAAAAGAGAGAACAAATGATGTATTTATCTGATTGAGATGCAAATGTTTTGAATGTACAGAGAAAAAAATAATTTCTAAAGAAAGAATGAACGAACGAAAGAATGAATGAATGAAAGAATGCACCTGCATGTAACATAGAAAAAAAAGATGAGGAAAAGCTGCTGCTTTCTGTGTTCTTGACACCAGCTGTCTTTCTGAGTGAATATGCTCAGAAGGTAACGACCATGTCTCGAAGCTGTTATAAACCAATGCCAGCTGTGGGTGTGTATGTGTGTACGTGTAAGTGTGTGAGCGTGTGTTGCATTTTCCTGCCACCAAGTGGTGTTGTATTCTTCTCTTTCGTTACTGCGCTCATCAGAGCCTTTAAATCCACACACGGCTCTTGGTGAGTCGTCCTGGAGCGGCCTAGACGTGCTCTCGAACGTACTGAACAGAATTGTATGCTACTCGCAGAATGAAAATGTTGTGTATCATAGCCTGCTTCTTCGCTTCTTGTAAACATCTGCGCGTTTTTTCTACGTGTCGAATTTCATTGTAGATGAACTTGGTATTTCTGATGTCTGTGCCAAATTTTGTATCTGTATATGGATTTTTATTGTCTGCTTCAGAGCGCAGTGGAAAAGCTGATGCAGTCTGGGATGGCCTCATTGTTAATAGCCAGTGGTTGGTCATGGACAAAAAAAAAATAAAAAAAAAAAGAAGAAAAAAAAAAACAATGGACAAAACAAACACTAAAACTCAGCATTCAAAACAGGGACACTGGGTGTATAATATTCTTTGAAAATATATATATTTATTTCTTTGTAAAAGTGCCAAATATTCAATAAATACATGAATCCATGATGGATGTTATGTGATTTAGGATCTGATTTTCCTTTTAATGTTATACACATGTACTGTATATACTGTACAATAAAACACTTAGGGGTGTTGGGTTAATATAAAGTTATTTCTTTTTCTTATACAACAACGATTTGGCAATAATTACTATTTATTATCAATTTTTACTTATTTTATCTTCTATTAATTTACAAACTAAAGCCTTATAGGTTTTAGTTTCCCCTTGTGTCACCAAAACAGCATCCATCTGACCCCTCGAGACAACACTTCTGATTGTATGCTGTCATTCCTTTAAATGCTGGAAGTTGCACGGTTGGGCCTCCATGGATCAGAATTGTTTGTCCAGTACATCCCATCAGGGGAGTTTGGATGCCAGATCAACTATCTCAAACTCTTTGCCAGCTAAGCCCCATACGCAGCAGACTGTGATGCACTGGATGTTCTGATACCTTTCTATCAGAGCCAACATTTACTTTTTTCAGCAATTTGTGCTGCATTGACTTTTCTGGGATTGGACCAGACAGGCTCTCCTTTTTTTCTCCTATAGGTATAGATCAACCCTGCATGCCCATGATTCTACCACTGGTATATAATTGATGATCAATGTTATTCAGTTTACCTGGTGGTGGTGGTGATAGTTGATGTGTAGGGCTGACCAGTGTATAGTTATGTTGAATAGCTTAGCGTGGATGTGACACAATATTACCATAGAGAAGCCCATTCTCACCAATCTCATTTCATTTTTCTCATTTGAGGTCAATAAGTCACAAAAAAAATAAAATAATAATAATAATAATAATAATAATAATGTTACTAAGAAGCCTAAGCCTTACCTCCTTGAACATGTGTTCGAAAAATGTACAGCTTTACACCTGAAACTGGAGACTCCTTCCTAAAAAGTTAGTATCTCCTCAAAAAAATCTATCATCTGTCTTACTGTAAGTCTTATTTATTATCAATATTTCCATAAATATCACAGCAACATGGCAACTATTCACAATACTTTATTTATAGGTATGCTGCAATTTTGAACATTAGATTTCCATATACATCACATGTATGCATCACACGCTGTTTGTTTCAGTCTTCTCCCTAAGAGAAACCTTGAAAGGTGCCAGAAAGGAACTCTGAAACAGCTGCAATTAACAAGAACGTGTATATCACAGTAATGAGGCGCCTCAGACCTGAATATTAAAGATGGCAGTCTTCATGGGAGCACTGGGACTATTTATCTAATGCCAAACTGAATAATGGTGCTATAGCCTGCAGTTAAATCTGAGCATATGAATCCTCAGAATTGGATCTATAGAACTCGAAATGTTAATCACAGCTATTATGCTTACAGCTATTACGCCTAAAAGAGCATTGTAAGCACTGCAAGATCTTCTGGATTAAATGTATTTGAAGCAAGTCACTTGCTTAAACCTTCTTTTTTTTCCCCCTTACTAACACGACAGGCTTTGTGTTATCTTCTGGATTTTTAAACTCATCAACATTTTGTACTTTAATCTTTGCTCGGGCATTTTCCCGCTGTGCACCTCACATCCCTTTGCTTCCTCAGAAGATGCAAGGCTTTTCCTATTTGCTTGCATTCCCGTTGCTGCAACTTTCACACTTCTGATGTGACTTTAGTGGAACCGAAATGTGACTGCATGACTTCGCTCCTTTCCAGCACACTTATCTGAGTGACCGTGGTACGGCGCTTTCTACCAGGACTGAGCTGATTCTGGGTCTGCCACTTCCACAAGCTCCTCTTTAGCTCGGCCTGAACCTGAAAAAAAAAAAAAAAAAAAACAGAAATGTGCAGAGCTACAGAAGCAGGTGCATTTCACTGGAACCGAAGAATCCAAGGACGCCAAGTGAAGCACGTGCACATCATCTAAAAATGAGCGAATAACCCCTGATTGCTGATCTGAAGGAAAGGGGATTTAATGAGATACCACCAGGAATGATGGAATGGAATAAAGAATTATCTTTAGCACATAATATTTTATCATCATATTTTTTTAACCTATGGCCTTACTTTGTATGGCATTGTTATCTATAATATAGCTGGAGCCTAAATGTCAACTTATTTAAGCTTTCCTTAATCACCTTATATTGCAAAATTAACTAGTATATGGACACATACAGTATGGTACCACCATAGAAATGCATACCTCTCCATTGAGAAAGCAGTATAGAAGAGCAACGACAAATCCATGAAAATAAAACAGCATGATCGGTGTGATTAAGTATAGCAACATATTTCACAATACGAAATACATATAAAGATACATATACATTGGATGTACATCATTGAAATCTTATTAAGTTTGTAAGATACACAAGTTAGTTTGGGATCATTATACATCACGATGCATGAAAATAATAGAATGCTTGCTGTAGAATAATTAGCATTTTATGTTTCATTTTATGATGAATGTTATGGTTGTTTCCTGCTTATCAATTAGTGTTAAAAGTTATAAAGGTTAAAGTTTTAAGTTTATAGATTCAAGTTTCACAGCTACCCACAAAAACACACACACACACACACCTGGAAAGAGCCTAGACCTAGCTCAATGTAGAGTCTTCTCTGGCAGGAAAGCGAACGCGGTGTAACAGAGGGATCAAGAACAAAGTGGATTTCGCCAACCTCCTGCCAAAACATCCATGCAATTAAAGTTCGATATGCCAAGTCAGCTACTGTAGCTCGCATATTTGGACAATACGACTTAGCTAAGAAAATGATTCTGTTGGGTTAGCTCATTAGCAGTGAAGATGCTAAAGGTTTTATGAGCTATTATGAAAGTTCTTCCAGAAATCATATTTATGTTTATGAATATCTCTTAAATGTTCTCTTTTAATGAACATAAATTAAAAGTCATTTCCTGTTAAGTTAGCCTGTTTAGCTAGCTGTCTAATGGCAGGCAGTAATAATCATGAGCATTTATTGTTAATATTTTTGTCAGGCTAGATCATGTAGTTAGCTATTAGCTTTGGCAGTAAAGTTATTTTTTAATATATTTTTTAATATATTTAAAAAATAGATTTAAATTCTCTCAGATAAGTGTGAAGGAGATGAATTAAAAAATGGCCTGAGAAGATGACATCACATAACTAGCTTTAGCTGCATATGACATTTTTATTTTTTAGAAATTCAGGTAAACTCTTGTTACATAGCTGTCTATAAATGCCAGTAAAGATTATAAACAGTTTTACAAATATGACTTAAACTATACAGCCAACAACAGTAGTTGGCTAGAATCAGAATTTAAATATAGGAACATTTATAAATTTAATTTATTACCTGAACATTGAATTTTTATAAGTAATTTTAATTTGCATTCACATCTACTGTAGTTAGCTTTGGCCATGGACATTGTGACCATTTATAATTTTATATAAAACCAAAAACAAACAAACAAACAAACAAACAAAAAAAAAACCTAAGGTTAGCTTCAGCAGTAAAAACTGAAACTGTAAAAAGTTTCAAACATTTATCAATATGACTTAGAAATCCTGTCAGATTAGTTTATGTTAGCTAACTTGTTTGTTTGCTTTTTTAATTTTAAATAATGCTTAAAATTGAGAATCCTGTCAGATTAGCTCATTAAGCTAGGTCTTGCAGTGAAGATGCTAAACATTTCTGAGCAATTACAAATGTCTTTTTTATATATATTAAAAAAAAAATCTTTAAAAATAAAAAGGTTTTAGAATTTTTTTTTGTCAGGGTAGCAAGCTGTGACAGCAGAAGCCATTTTTTAATATACAATAAACATCCTGTTTAATAAATATGACATAAAAGTAATTTTCTAAATCTTGTCAGGTTAGCTGATTAGCTAGCTGCAAAGGATATAAATTCTCTCAGTAGGTCCTGTCAGGTTAGCTCAGATTATTAACTAGATGTCTTGTGCTGGCAGTAAACGTCATAAAAAAAAAATTATGAATATGCCATGAAATGCATAAAAATCCTGTCAGCTTCACTTCTGCTAGCAGGCTGGCTAAAACAATATGTGAAAGTACGAAAGTACAGTATATACATGTGAACAATTTTCCATTTTACTGCTTCGTGCTCACTGAAATGGTTTCTGTTGTCTGTAATCTGGAGACATTTTATTATAAGACTCACATGAAATGACCGATGTCGTTGCCTCCTACCCCAGTTGACTTGAGCTTCTCAACCAGGATCCGGATGACGTTTAGGAAGATAATAATGTTAGCCTGAAAGGCATAAAGAATATATATATATATATATTTCGTAAGAATATACTGTATATGTTCATATATAATAAAAACTTTACTATGGTATGTACTGTACTACCAAACTATACTATAGTACATACCATAATATACAATATTATTACCATGGTACTTCAGACATTACCATGATGTGCATAGGTCTTTTTAGAGTACCGTAGGTACTGTCTCATTTTGGCAGGTACTGTGGCAGTACTATGGTATGTACCACAATACTTTGTTGAATACCACTATACTTATTGCAGCACATATCTACTACTGTATGTTTGTATGTACTGTAACATATTAGATATGTTATATGTCTACTACTAGTATGGTATAGTATCATACAGGTATTAGATACCTGATGAACTGTACTACTGTGGTACCCAATAAGTACCAAGGTATTCACTGAAAGATTGTGGAGATTACCATAACAGATAAAATGGTACCATACTATTTAAATATCACCATTATGGCACATAAACATGTATAACACATTTTCTAAAGTATGTGTTCCATAGTACCATACTACGGTACATAATAGAACCATTTTCCATACTGTAGCCTTGTATCAAAGTATGTACCATGGTAGAACCAAGTACTATAGTGTGTGTCAAAAATATATACCTATATATATTATATAATGCTATATACAGTACTAAATATAATATTATATACGATGGTACGGGTACCAACAGACTACCATGTTACCTATACTACGGTAAGATTTCTTATGGGTTTGCTCTTATAAAGTACGTTACGTTCTTACTCACAAACAAGGATGCTGTTATTGGACCTTTGATAATCCACCAGATTCCAAGGTTATCCGTATCATCCCAACAACTGTAAACGAGAACGGAAAATTCTGATTGATTAAAGCAAGTAAACATGTGCTAACGTGTTAAATAACTGATTGATGTTGTCAATGATTGAGGTGGACATACCCACTGTTGTCATAGAAATTTCGTGCCAACACCCAAACAATAAGGACAACTGATGGAACTCCTGCGAATATTGAGAAAGTGTGATTGTAAGTCTAGTAATAATAATAAAAAAAATAATCAAGCAAACCCATAAAGAAAGTTGGCCAGTTCAGCACGTACTATAGTATTGGTTGTACTATCACAAACCAGTAGTATAGTATGCACTAACATATCTAAGATGGTACAGTATGTATAAACATTACATATTAGATACCTGCTGAACTTGATAGGCACTGTGTTACCCAAGAAGTACTATGGTATTCATCAAAGTATTTTGGTACACACCATAGTATTACCAGGGTAGTGCCACAGTACCTACTCTAGTAAAGGCCATGGCAATGACTGAAGTATAACAGCAATACCATTATATATTATGGTATGTACTATACAGTACATATACTATAATTTATATAGTATAGTAATTTTTTTAATGGGAACAAATAAACAGCTTGGAAAAGCAAAACAGTTCTGGAACTGCGAGGGTGCTTTCAGGTGAAAGTGAGTCAAACCCTGACTTTCCCCTGAACTCAGAACTCATTTTATTAATGTACTGACCCCATCCAATCAGAATGTACCACCAGAAGTACTTCCTCTGTGAGACGAAGGTGAGCGCAAGCAGCGTTTGCAGGTACATGCCCTCCACTAGCAACCAGAAGTAATTTGCCATGATGCTGAATTGGAAGAAGGCTACAGCTGATTTACATCCCATCTAAAAAGAAAGTGATAAAAAGAAAAAGCTATCAAGATGTTTTCGCACTAAAGACACAACAAGGAGAAATGTTTTTTTGATTTTTTAAAATATTTTTTATTTTATTAACGTTACACAAATGTTGATTTCACTGTTTCTTTCTACTCAAGTTCCATTTTGAAGAAGCTTTAAACTCCACCCACTATCTACAATCACATGACATCATATACTTATCAAAAACTGGATTTCATGTTTTTTGGGGGGTTATGTGTCATTATGTGATTTGTCTTTGTAAACCTCATAATTCCCCTGAACTAAACTGGAATCATGTAAAATATTTTTTTTTCATAAAATCTTAAAAATCTTGCTGTTTTTTTTTTCTTAAACCCATTTAATCCCAAACAAAACAGTGTTCATTTCACTTCTTCATTCCCCATCGCTAATTAAAACAATATTACAAGGAGATTTTCCAAAATATTGATTAGCATTGAATTTGTGTTCAACTTCAAATGCCAATGTCTAAAGTAGTGTCTTGAAAATTAAAATTAAAATTTTATTACCATGAAATTGACTTTTAACAATGTTAAAGACTACAGTTTCTAGATTATTACATATAATATATTACAAGGGCTACACCAAAAAATAATGCACAAGTAAGCACAACACGATCAGAATACTGAAGATGTTTTGCATGATCTTTAATAATCATGCATCATTTTTCATCTGCAATAATATTAAATTTAATATTGTTTCTTTATCACTTCTATTGCTGTTCATTGGGGAAGCAAGATATGACATCAGCCTTTCCTTATCCAGAACCTGAATGATGTCATGTGGGGATCTTGGACTTCAAGACTTAATTCTTGTAAAATAACAGCAGTATCATAGAAATATCTTCCCCAGTCTTCGTAAGTTGTTGTTTTCAACCAATATGTCTAATTCTTTGGTGTCAATAAAGAACCATTTGTCTTCAATCAACAAGTCTTGCTTAAGTCTTCTTAAGGCATAGCTTAGTGGTTAAGGCATTGGACCACTAATCAAAACGTCCCAGGTTAAAACCCCATCACACTGTTTAGCCTTGAGCAAGGCCCTTATCCCTCAACTGCTCAGATCTTTGTAAGTCTTCAATCAATAACTCTTCTTAAATATTGATTCAGACTATACAAGTACACAATAAATATGAAGAATATTCATTATTGGTGCTTCAGTGGTAGATGTTCCGCCTGCCATGTGGAAGGCCTGGATTTGATTCCCAGCCAGTGCCCAAACCCCAGCCACTGGATGCAGTGCTGGTCCCAAGCCTGGATAAAATTGGAGGTTTGTGCCAGGAAGGGCATCTGCCGTAAATCCCTGTGCCAAGCTTGTATGCCTGTGACCATGCCTGTGTCAACCTTTAGGTATCTGTAAGTTGTTGTGTTCAATCAACAACCGTTGTGAAGACTTAAAAAGACTTTCTTATGGAAAGTAATGCACTATGTGACTGTCTGGAATAAACCCTTCAGACGTCACCATGGTTGAATTCTCGCAAATAGTCAAAATACATTAAAGGTCTTGACCAAAATTTTGACCAAAAAGAGGTTCTCCTGCCTTTATATACAGTACTTTGATACAATAATTGTATTAGATATTACATGAATTATATTTCACTGAAACGGATTCGTCCACTTTCTAACCTAACACGCGAGTTTAGAGCCACACACCATCTGACATTTTACCCCAGGAGTTGGAGACTGAATTGTAATGAGGTCAACATGTCATAAAAAGGTCTCATATTTACAATTCAAATCTCACCAAAAGATTTATGAATGAGAATCGAGACTAAAAGAGAGGGCAAGCAAAACATTAAAGGTTTTACAAAATGGTTTTGTAGTGAGTGCAGTAGGTTTTGGTAAGGAAGAGTTGGGAAGCCGAGGAGTGGATTTATTAATTGTAGCCGTCAGTTTCTGATTCTCAACTGGTCAGATTAAAATGAAAAGGAATGTGAGTTAGAAAGACCATGTGAATTAAAACGAACATTTAAACTCTTTAAACACAATTTTCCTTAGGGTATGGTTGATATGAATGTAATTTGTATTTCATGGGTTTTGATTTTAAAAGTATCAAAGACGTTTGGGAAATAACATTTACAGAATATAGTGAGTGTTAGTTTTTGATTGTCCTCGTTAAGCACCTCATATATATATACACTACCGTTCAAAAGTTTTAGAACACTTTCTAACTCCATGATGGTTCCTGATTTTTATTTCTTTC
>JAQQZS010000018.1:18354161-18367213 GCA_030068045.1 Platyallabes tihoni | reverse complement strand
GTGCCAATACTTTCAGGTGCTGTGTCTCTGTGATCTTTAACGCATGCATAGAAATAATATCAAGCAAGCAGACACACACACACACACACACACACACACACACACACACACACACAGGAATGCTTGCTTCTACACGAGGTCACTGATTAGCTGACATCCATATTTCATTTGCATGTGTGTGTGTGTGTGTGTGTGTGTGTGTGCGTGTGTGTGTGTGTGTGTGTGTGTGTGTGCTGTAATTCCTTTTCCACTCTAAACCAAGATTACTGAAGAGAGAAACATCTGTCAGACCCACTGCTGCTCACGTTGTTCTCCTTTTGTTATGCCCAACCTTGCACTGCCTAGACTGCAGTCATTAATTCTTCATTACTCTGGCAAGATTCTAATGCCTGAAACCATTTTGTGTAAGGAAAAAAGGATATGCACATTACGGCATGTGCGCGCATGCACACACACACACACACACACACACACACATGCACACAGACACATACACATAGTTTTATTGTTTAATCACCCACACAGCCATATTCTGTCTCCAGGTCTCATCAGATATTGATAACATAACACTATGCTGTCGGCATTGCAGAAAAAAAAGGGTGTGTGTGGGCCTAAATGTAGCATGTGCATCATGCTGTGCTAGGTCTCACCGCCTCCATGTCCCCCTGACATTTATATCTGATGTTAATTACACTGATCTAGTTTGACGTGGATCAACGCAACCCAGGGGCTTAACAAGCTCTTATCAAAATAGACGTCCACTAATATGGACACCCACACACTTAACACATACTGCGCATTCCTATAAGCCGAAGCTTGTCACGTCTACGAACCAGTCACAATCTGTTCCACATACACACACAGCATGTAGACGGATTTCTAAGCCTAAGCTCATCTCATATCCAGCGCGCCATCCCTAAAGAACCCCGGACTATCCAGAGACCGTATTCAAAAGCTTCAAATGTGGGTCAGCTCATCTCTCCATGGCAGGCTTCGATCACCACTGCCTGCTCTCTCTCTCTCTCTCTGTCTCTCTCCCTCCCTCTCGCTCAGATGTTGATGTGACCCAAATATTAACAATTCTCTAGCTAGGGAAAACTCCCCGAGCCCACAGAGAAGAGATAGACGAGAGCCAATAGACAGGGTTCCAGTCAAGATGAAGATAAAAGATTGCCTTTCTAAAGTCTCCACCTTCTAGCCGCTACTACTTCTCAGGCAACACAGTAGCTACAGTCCCAGGGAGCGCTGTGTGAAATATTAAGCAGTAACAATATCAGTAGACTGGTATATTGAACTTCCAACAAACTTGGAATGAAAACTCTCCACTCAGTAACCTAATGTTCGAACCGACATGCTTGACTGACATCTTCTGTATACAGTATATATATATAGTATTTATATAGTGCAGTATGCCTCGCCACAAAGCAATGTCACAGAAATCCATAAGTAGATTCAGGGATCTAATGAGCAAGCCGGAGATGCCACCAGGAAGGAAAAAAAGTCCCAGAGATTTACAATACGCCGAACTTCAGACTCTTTTGTATGCACAAAGTCTGATACTTTGGTACACTTTTTCCAGCTGAATGGTTCAGAATTTCGATTGGTTATATGCCATCTAATCATACAGACTGTCCCCTGTTCATCTCAAGACTCTTATTCACTAAAATCCCAAATATATACACCAACATTAAAGGCATGAGTATCTGTTTAAGTCATGTTTTGCTTACATTTCAGTCATACCTCTAGACCACCTGCTTTAACCATTCACTCACTCATCATCTATACTACTTTATCCTGTATACAGGGTCGCAGGGGGCCTGGAGCCTATCCCAGGAGACTTAGGGCATGAGGCAGGGTACAACCTGGACAGTGTGCCAATCCATCACAAGACAGACGCATACTCATTCACACACTATGGGCAACTTGGGAACGCCAAACCCACCAAACACGGGGGGAACATGCAAACTCCATGCGACAGAAATCGAACCTTGGCCAGGAATCGAACCCGAACCCTGGAGGTGCAAGGCGACGGTGCTAACCACTGCACCACCATGCCACCCACTTGGCTTTAATCCACGATAAAAATCAGGGACAGAAAATGCGCACTGAAGAAAGAACTTCCATTTGTTTTCTTGTGAACATTGCCTTGCTGCTTGTATAGTTCTATGACAGGTGTTCAAGTTTAACCCGGACTTTTCTTGTGAATTTTTCTCATTTATGAAGATGTAAAGCTGATTGGAACTTACAGCTTACTTCAAGCACAGTACAATAATGAAACTCTTACCTGCGGTAAAACATTTAAATGGTGCAAATTATTTAAAGAACCCCAAAGCCTACTGCCGTCTTTCCCATGAACATTCACCAAGTGGAACACATTGATCCTGGAAAATTGATGAATAAATGGTTACCCGTTGCACAAGAGACACATCTGTCTATAGGAACTGTACACACTTTGATTCACCAACACCGCTTGCACATTACAGGAGCTCACCTGGAAGTTATCGCCACATGCTCTGTACAGTCCAAGCCATTTCCACATGTTTGGGCCATTAAAGGAGTTCCTGGGAGGCCGAGGTTTCAGATGTGAATCTGGCAGTTCAATCATGGCTCCGGTGTACTGAGAAAATTTTCTACCTTGATGGTATCCAAGCGCTAGTGAAACGATGGGATAAGTGCATTAGTGTAGTAAAGGGATTACATAGAGAAATAATGTGAGTTTTTACTCTTATAATTGTGTTCTGTTATTCTGTCCAATCAAAAGTCACGTTTTGACCTGAACGCTCTTTGACTCATATGGTTGTTTTTTCGGCAGCACTTGATCAAACACATACAATGATGTTGTATTTTTGTCTATATGTATATGTGTGTGTGTGTGTGTGTGTGTGTGTGTGTGTGTGTGTGCTGCTTTGTGTTAATAAAACCACATACAATATACCAAACCAAGGATAAGGAATTGTAAATCTACAGTACATCCAGAATTTCTGCAGAGCTGCAGAAAAAAAGTAGTTATGTTTACATGGACAATATTTGTTCAATCCGCTTGAACTCATTCTGATTAGAGCTTTCAGATGAATTGTTTACATGAACACTGATCTGATAAGATGTGTGTTTACACGCACAAAGCGTTTAATCAGAATGCAAGTTCGTAAATATAACTGAAGAAAAAGGAGGAGGAGAAAAAGAATTCCGAGGTTAGCTTAGGCTACTGTGTTATGATAAGGAACAAGAATTCAGTCTCATCTCTGATTGGTTAGATGCTTCACTACGAGTAAAATGGCAAGATTGGCAGGATGAAAGTCTGAAGGAAAGACAGATGGAAGAGAGAAATCTCTCCATGAAGAACGATCAAATAAGTGTCTACATGGCTAACGGATTTTCAAAGGTTTACTACTGAGAAGTAAATCAGAATGTGCTGGATCATGTCAGACTGTTCCCATTGGCCTGTCATTCTGCTTATTAGTGGAATGTTATAGTTCGGTTCCCACCTCGTGGTCTGTGTGCATGGAGTTTGGATGTTTGGATGTTTGGTGGGTTTTCCTCCTGGTACTTCGGTTTCCTCCCACAGTCCAAAGACATGCAGGTTAGGTAAATTGGCGTTCCCAAATTGCCCATTGTGTGTGTGTGTGTGTGTGTGTGTGTGTGCCCTGGCCAGGGTGTCCCCCACGTTGAGCCCAAGTCTATAGCGACCCTATACAGTATATAGAAGATGAATGAATTCTTTAATATTATGATGCATGCAAACACACCTAGTGTCTATTGTTTGAAGTGCTTTTATGTAGAATCTACATGAAAACATTTGTCGGAAAAGTAACAAAAAATGTCTGGGACTCAAACAACCACTTCCTGTCCATGTTGGTGGTCCGGGCCCATGAATCATACCGGCTTTTGAGGTGACAGCTAGATGGTTTTTCGAGGCTGGAGGACAGTACTCGTGTTAAGCGCTTGCTAACCCAATAGAATTTCCTAAAGATGTCCATCCTTCATGAAACCCACTGCACACAACAAAGACTCTCCCCACCACCCTCTTCGATTCACCACCTACAAGCAAAACCTTTCCTTTACCAAGACATTTCCTTTTATCCATGCTCCATTTTGTGATCATAAGAAAAAAAAAAAAAAAAAAACACCTCCGGGGCTCAACTTAATATTGTAGTCCCAGCATTCATGTTACCCCATTGGCATTTACTGCTTCGCGATGTGTAATGACAATGAAATTGCAAGTGCTGCAATAAAAGGACAGGATCTCATCACCATGGATACCCAGGCTTTTGTGTGAGCACCGTCTCCAGAAAACACCATCCTCAATTGTCAGTCCTTCACCTTTCTTTATTGATTAAAAATAAATGCCGCTCGGGTATGACCTATCTAAGGACAGACGCTCTGGCCTCTCTACGGCCTTGAGGGAGACGTCAGGATGTCGGTCCCTTGCAGCCTGTTTGTTTCAGGCTTCTTAATTAGCAACGTGAACGTGCCAAAAATACGCCTGGTTAAAATGACTGAAGGTGAACTGCGTTTGTTCTTCCTCCACAGCATATGCGCTGGGAGAACCATCATCACGATCATCAAGGCACTCCCACAAAAAGCATGCACACATAGCTGGGTACAAAGAGGTCATCTATTTCTAAAAGCAGTCTTACAAAAGCTGTACAATACCATTAAAAAATAAACAGCGTAACCATGACAACGCCTGGAAATCATTTTTTTTTTTTTTTACCTGATATTCAGTGGAACTCAAAAATGTGCAGTACCTTGTTGTTTGTGATCAGATAATCATGGTCAGTTTATTCTGTATACCTGAGGAGGATACAAATACAGAGAAAGAGATAGGAAACTTAATCACTTAAAAATGCTAAAGTCTAAATTAAAATGTGAGAAAAAGTTATCAGTTAATACTTACACAATGAGAAGGTAAGGGTTCATCCACTGTGAAAACTCCCCACCCTTGAATGTGTATCCATCATCTCAGTTTCTCATGACGCCGGCTTTCCAGCTCGAGCCTGATCGTATCTGAGCGGTTAAGGTTGAAGGACCTCGCTCCAGGCCCCAACAGCGGCAGCCCATCCAGCCATGGGGCTCAAACCCAGGACCTTCTGATCATCAGTCCAGCGTCTTAACCCACTGAGCTACGGTACCCCTGCCTTCTTTATCTTAAAATGAACTATCGTTCTTACATACAATGAATTTGCCCAGGGTCCTGCCAGCTCTCTAAAACATGCACTGCCAACTCTAAATCATTTCTAAGTATGTGTACAGTGCCCTATTATGGTCTTCCCTGCTATTCAGCTTCTATTCCTGTCTTGTGCCCAGTGTTCTCAAAATCCACTGTGACCCTGAAAAGGATAAAGTGTTTATTGTAGATGAATGAATGATACATCACTTGTCACTGCAGTAGGACCCTTAAGAATACATTTATTGTAAGTTTAAATAGCAGGGAAAATGTGGAGTGCAGACTGAGAAATTTAAAGCCGGTGATGATGTTGTGATGTGATACCCTGTGCAGCATTCTCAGTTTACCCAACTCGTTTCTCCTAACCAGTGCTGACTGTTTTGCCTATGTTAATGTCTTTAACCAGTCTTTAAAACTGAAAAAGCCTCTTGCACAGTGATTATGATATAATCAGTGCTTATATATATATATATATATATATATATATATATATAATTACTGTAGATCACATGCTAACATAATAATACTAGTTATTAGCAATGGATACACACTGGCTAACTCTAGTATATAAGCAAGCATGCCACAGGCTATATAAGGAAATAAGTCTCACTGCTTTATCCTGTGTACAGGGTCATGGGGGGCCTGGAGAGGGGACTTAGGGTACGAGGCAGGGTACACTCTGGACGGGGTGCCAATCCATCACAGGGCTCACACACACTCACACGCTCATTCAAACACTATGGGCAATTAGCCTAATCTTTGGACTGTGAAAGGAAACCCACCAAGTATGGGGAGAACATGCAAACTTCACGCACATGAACCTTGAGGCGGGAATCGAACCCGGACCCTGGAGGTGAAAGGCGACACTAAGCTACTGTGCCACCATGAAGTGTTTTTTTAAAATTACTTACATATATTTATAGGGGAATCAGAAGATAAAAAAAAATGTTTATCTTGTGGAACTAACAAAATGAGGAACTAACAAAAAAAACTCTTACAGTGAGAGAAAATTAAATGATTCTGATTGAGAGAAAGTCAGAATGGACAACCCACATGAATAATTCATCCATCCATCCATCCATCCATGAATCCATCTAGGAACCTCTGTAGTCCAACTAGGGACCGTGGAGGTCAATGATGATTACCATCGTATTTGTTCCAGTTTCGTGGCTGTCGTGGGACCTCCGGTCAACACTCACACACTACAGGCAATTTGGGAATGCCAATTAACCTAATCTGTATGTCTTTGCACTGTGGCAGGCAAACCGAGCAAGCAAAGAGCTTATGAGCAAACGCCATACACGCAAACCCAGAGATGAGAAATAAACCTGGACGCCGGAGGTGCAGGGTGACTGTACTAACTACTAAGCCATTAGACTACCATGTGAATAATTATGATTTAGAAATACAGGGAGGAACGAAAAATTAGGTTTGAGACCCAACATAATGACATTGGGGCATCGGAGAATAGATTATAATATAACTAATGATATAATTAATACAATTGGATCAGACAAAGAAAAGGGGAGAAGCAGCAATGTTTAAGAACTCCTGCTGATTATAAGAGCGATTATAACTTTTTTGGGGCATTGGCATGTTTTGATCTACTCTATGACAGCCTCAGACTTTTTCTAACTTTTTTGGGGTGTTGCATTTTTGATTTTGTGCTGTGGGCTGTGGAATGTGGTTGTTACTGCAATAAACCCTGGTGTCGCTTCCTCTCAATCCGAGTGCAATTAGTGATTTTTGTTTTAGTTTTAGACCAGTTCTAATAACAGCCTGTTCCTAATAATTTGGACACTATATGAAACAATGAAACAAGCAGTGTGAGAGTGATACCTTCAGTCTCACAGACTGCTGAGCAGTTTAAACTGAATTTTGTAAATGACCCAAATGCATGTACACTATATGGTCAGAAGTTTGTGGACACCTAAAATGTGCACCTACAATATACTGTAGGTGCTTGTTGAACATCTCAGTCTAGATTTATTACTCTTTTGGTGCTCTAATAAGCATCGGTATTCTGGAAAGGAGTATCACAATGGTCTGAGTGAAATTTGCAGATGGATTTTTACTTGAAAGATATTACAGAGCGATGGAAGGAGCATCAAGGCTCAGATAAACCAAATGCAAGTGAACAGCTCACAGACAGACAGATTAAGTTAAGCCTTCATTTGTCACATATACTGTACATTACTGCACAGTGAAATTCTTTCTTTGCATATCCCAGTGTAAGTGGGGTCAGAGCGGAGGGTCAGCCATGATACAGCACCCCTGTAGCAGATAAGTTTAAGGGCCTTGCTCAAGGGCCCAACAATGGCAACCTGGTGGAGCTGGGGCTCGAACCGCTGACTTTCCAATCAGTAACTCAGTGCCTTAGCTCTCTGAGCCACCACAAAATTCAGTTTAGCCTCTACCAAAAGGGCAATCAGTGCAGTTAATGCAGTAATTATTATATAACATGGCTATTCAGTGAATATGTGCAATAATTACAGAATAGATAATGCTATGAAGTGAAAAAGAGAGATAAGCAGGAAAAAAAACAGGCAGACTATATAAAATTAACCAGTATTAAGGCCATAGTGCTATACAGTATATATATTATGCAATCACATTAAGTGCACAAAGCGGTCACCATTAGCATCCAGACACTTTTGATTTCGCCGAACTACTGTATGAGTGTCGACAGGGATTGCTCTGCATGATACTTCAATATCTTCCCGCAGTGCAGCCGGTCTACAAATGTACAGTGCACACATGTACAATACCACTTCAAATGATCCTCCGATGCTCGAAAGACAGCATCAATGACGGTGCGACTTCTGACTTCTTTAGAGGAAACCTAATACTACACCATGCTACCATAATTCAATTCAAGTTTAAAAAAAGGGCATCGATGACAATTGTTGAAATGTATATACATAATTTTCAGCCCCTCTGTGTGTGTACCCATTGTTGAAAAAGGTTAAAGCTAAAAAAAATAAGCTGATCAGCTTTAATGTAATGAGTGATATTATTATTTCAGGTTGAAGCCCATGGAAGCAGTTTCCCTCTGGGTTTAATAAAGTTCTTGAATCTACATGTCTGTCAAAAAAAGTTTTTTAAATGCTTGCATTTTTTTTTTTAATGCTTTAAGGATTTTTAGATTAAAAGAAATCTCTTTTTGAAAAAAAAAAGTGTCAATTTATCTCGATTTTATTTGAACCTTTAACAATAAAGCTGTGTTTTTTATACTGTATATTATGGGTGCCAATACTTTTAGATGCCTTGTATACTCTCGTGTACAATACAAACAATGGTCTCTTTGATTGTTAATGCATGCATGGAAATAATATCAAGCATGCAGGCACACAGTGTCTTCTTTAAGATTAAAAAAAAATGGACCAATGTTACCATTTAATGTCCAACAGCTGGCGAAAAAAAGATTTTGCGTTTGTTGAGAAAGACTGTGGGGAGAGTTCAGGACATACTGTACTATTGCCCAGATAGATTAGTCAACATGATTAAGCTGTTCCATCTAGCAAAGTATCAACACAATGAGATATTAGTGAAGCTTTCAGGATCAACCATAGGGTAAAAGAAGGATGCGCTCCTGCTCCAACATTCTTTACACTTTATCTTGCTGTAGCGGACAAAGTTGTATACATTAGAAAGTCCTCAGATACGAAACCATTCAACCACTTAAATCTCAGGTCTTCTCTTAGATCGAGATAAATGAGTGTCAGAGAGCTCCTGAGCCTGGGTTGCTTCCGAGACAGATGCTGCACAAGAAATTGTGGACAGTTTCTTGTCTGCTGCCACTCTCTTCGGGCTGAAGATAAATGTCTCTAAAATTGAGTTCTTATACCAGCCTCCTGAGTGAAATCAAGGCACAACAACCTGACATTCTTGACAATATAATAGCTTTGAAAAACTTCCTTACTTACCTACTAGATGCTTACTTGCTTGTTAAAAGCCAGTGCTCTTCAGGAGCAACTGTGGTTTTGTCACGACAAGTGCTGTTCTACCATCTCTTCTCTACTCACCTGAAACGTTGACACAGTATCTCAGACACATCAAGGAGCTGACAAGGATGCAACTTCGACATCTGTGGCAAATATTGTGCATCAAATGGCGAGAAAAAATGGTACAAGATGTAGAGGTACTCGAACGTGCTGAGAACCTTAATGTAGACTTCATCATTACAGCAACTTGGATGTGTTGGGCTTGCTAAAAGTGGTGTTTTAAAGTGACCTATGTGAAGAGAAGAGGAAGCAAAGATATTCTCATGAGAACACAGCTATGAATGACAAAGACATTAGAAAGTGATGCTATGGAGTAGAACAGATGGTAGAGCATTGTGAGAGATCAATCAACATTGAAATTGAAGAAGCTTCTAGGAGGGCTTTCCACTAGGTTTTGGAGCATAGCCGTGGAAATTTGTGATCATTCCGCCAGAAGAACGGAATCTTGAACCCCAGCAATAAAGTCATTGTCTCAAAGCAGCCTCACAAAATGAAAAGAAAATTATTGAGAAAAATGTGTATGAATCAAAATGATCAGATTGTCCCTGATGAGCAAGCCAAGGGCAACGACAATGGGGGCAAGGAAAAACTTCCTGATATGGCAATAGGAGGAAACTTTGAGAGGAACCAGACTCAACTGGGAACCCACCCTCATTTGGGTTATAACAGATAGCAGGAATTTTATGCCTAATACTGTGTGTTAGGCAGCTAGAAGTTCAATATAACAGAAGATGTCTAAGTTAGCATGGAGTCCAGTTCGGCACCAGGATGAGTCAGACAGGTGCAGAGGGCAGAGGACACCTGGATCTCCAAACCATCACGAAGCAGAATTCAGCTGGAGGTGATCCTTCTCTGGATGCCAAAGGATCCCCGCAGGGTTAGCCTCTGTCTACTGGAGCTGGCACAATCTTCAGTTGCCTCAGGATGAGTAGAAAAAGAAAGAACAGGTGGAAAATAATTAGCATAGCTGTCATTCATTATATGATCAGCATTAGATGAGAATATCCTTTGTGAATATCCAGTTATATACATGGTCGGCTTGCCAGCTTGATGCATGATTGTATCTGAGCACTTGGGGTTGAGGGACCTTAATCAAGGACCCCAGAGTGACAACCCGGGGGCGTCGTGGCTCGAACAGGGGACCTCCTCATCCAACACCTTAACCACTGAGACACCCCTACCCTTATGTTACATACTGTATACTGCATATATTATAATGGGGATATGTAAAAAAAAAAAAAAAATACATGTAAGGGACATATGGCAAATAACTGAATTTTATTACATTTACTCCTGACAGTGAATGGGTGAATAAGAGCTAATTTGACATGTCCTGTCTTTTTGCGGTATGTGGAAACCCAGTGTCCACACTTGTCATTTGTACAGATTTGCCTGTGTCGGTATGAACACTAGAGATTTATGGTGCGTTGTTAGCATTCATGGCTGTCTCTCATAGAGTTGGAGTAATTAGCAGGGGTCGGTGCTTGTACACTTTAAGTGGCTGGTGTAAGCTACTTATTGAACACTTCACAGCTCTCCTGCCCTTCATGCTCATTTTCATGGCCGCACATGGTCACGTGATGCTCTGAAATTCCCGCTGCGTGTTTCTGCGCTCGTTAAGTGTTAGTGAGCACTTCAAATGAATTAATCACTGCAAACTGTTAGAGGTCAAATTTATCCTAATTATATCATCAACTCGTACACCCAATTTTTTTTTTAATCACTTTAATTAAATAATTGCAACTTACAGGCAAATGGAGTATGTATTTCGCCTTTAACTATTAAACTTGTACTTGGGGTAAAGGGGTCAAAAGTTATATAGATAATGATGTAAGCAGATATACAGACAGATAGGTAGATAGATAGATAGATAGATATTTTTATATACAGTAGTACTGTATGTACTGTATGGAGTTTCATAACAAAATGCATAATCTATAGCCAGGGTTTAGATACAAAAAAATATAATATTTAATTGTCACGTTTAATAAATGTTAAAATTTTATCTTAATTCATTTTAATTTAATTGTCAAATAAGCATTTCAGTTTTCCAGTGAAGTACAGTAACAAGGAGCAAAGCCAAGTGGACAAAAACAACACACAGGCAGTGTAAACATTTAATTTAATAATTTAATAATATTATATTATAATAATTAAAAATTTTAAATAAAGTTTTTTTTTTAAGAAGAAAGGCGTATTTATGGACACTATGTATACTGATTGTGTACATACAGTATGTATGCATGTATTATAAATACTATGTATGTATATAGTAGTAGTGTATAGTATGTTATGTATGTCCGTGTGTATGAAGACTTTGCATGTATATGATAAAGACTATTTATGTATGTACAGTATGTATGCATGTATATGTATGTACAGTATGTATGTATGTACACTGATCAGCCCTAACATTAAAACCCCCTAGGTTTTTGGTTCCCCTTATGCCACCAGGCTGGCTCTAGCTTTTTAGGTGCATGGTTCTGCAGAAACACTGGGGGTGTCTTGTGGTGTCTGGGACCAGGAATTGGCACCTGATCCTTTGGGTGCTGTGGTTTCCAGAATGGGGCTTCCGTGCATCTGACTTGTTTGTCCATGTGCACTCGATCAGATTGGAATCTGGAGAATTTGGAGGCCAGGTGGGTGGCATTGGGCTCTTTGGCTCTGGGACCCTGTGTGCAGCAAGCTGTGTTGCACAGGGTGTTCTGGTGCCTTTCTAACGTGGCAAGCATTGACTTTCTTTGGCAATTTGTGCTGTATTGGCTTTTCTGTGGGATTTTATCAGACAGGCTTTACTTTGGTCCCCGTTGGCTTGGGGAAAACTTAGGTGGCCATGATCCTGTCATCAGTTTACTGGTGTATATCAGGTTTAGTTGGTGATCAATGATGTTCAGACCTTGTATCAGTGTATACATTTTTATTTGTTGTTTGGACAAAAGTATTTAGCCAAACCTGTTAATTATTGAATAAAGGTGTTTCAATCAGGCCCCTTATCCCCAGTGAAGGGCAATCTTAATGCTTCAGCATACCAAGACATCTTGGACAATGTTATACTTCCAACTTTGTGGCAAGACCCTTTTCTATTCCAACATGACTGTGCCCAAGTGCTTCCTCTATTTCTTCTTTGTTCCTAAGCTGGCATTGGTACGAGGTTGCCCCCAGACCCAATACACTGCTGTAGGTTCCTGAATTTTGTTCTTCCATTGGTTTAATCCCTGATTTCACCAGTTTCCCTGTTCTGGTAATCACACTGCCAAGGTGCCCCAGGGCACAAAGCACTACAAAGGACTATACAGACATGGTTTGATGAGTTTGGTGTGGAAGAACTTGACTGGCCAGCACAGAGCCCTGACTTCAACCCCATCGAGCACCTTCGGGATGCATATAATATAAATATAAATGCTCATAAATGCTCTACAGAATGAATGGGCATGAATTCCCACAGAAACACTCCAAAATCTTGTGGACAGCCCTCCAAGAAGAGTGGAAGCTGTTATAACTGCAAAAGGGGGACCAAGTCCATATTGAAGTGTATGTACTTGGATACAATGTCATTGCAGGTTTGGCCAAATTTTTGTCCATATGGACTTTTGTTCATATAGTGTGTGTCATTCATCGTCTATATCCTGTATCTTATATCGCTTTATCCTGTATACAGGGTCTCGAGGAGATTAGAGCCTATCCCAGGAGACTTAAGTCACAAGGCGGGGTACACTCTGGACAGGGTGCCAATCCATTGCAGGGCACACACACACACACACACACACACACACATACATATTGTCATGCACACGCAATCTGCGGCCGGCACTAGGACCCGGAAGTAAGACGGTCGCATACCAGGAAGTATAAGAGGAGTAAACAAACCACAGCTCGCCGCT
>JAQQZS010000018.1:18335075-18353064 GCA_030068045.1 Platyallabes tihoni | reverse complement strand
GAAACTCACAGGGGAGAGAGAGATTAAAAGAAATAGAGAGATAGAGAGAAAGAGAGAGAGAGAGAGAGAGAGAGAGAGAGAAGTGCAGCAGAGTGTGATAAATTAAATAAATTAAATATATAAATTAAGAAATGGAAGACAATGTATGTAAGGTGGTAGAACGAGAGAGAGAGAGAGAGAGAGATTGAGTTTGGGAAAATAGTGTATAAAGTAAGAGAGAGAGAGAGAGAGAGAGGTGGACAGAAAAACAGCATTGAAAGAAACAAGAACAAGAAAAAGGAAGAAACTCACAGGGGAGAGAGAGATTAAAAGAAATAGAGAGATAGAGAGAAAGAGAGAGAGAGAGAGAGAGAGAGAGAAAGTGCAGCAGAGTGTGATAAATTAAATAAATGTAATTAATTAAATATATAAATTAAGAAATGGAAGACAATGTATGTAAGGTGGTAGAGCGAGAGAGAGAGAGAGAGAGAGAGAGATTGAGTTCTGGAATATAGTGGATAAAGTAAGAGAGAGAGAGAGAGAGAGAGGTGGACAGAAAACAGCATTGACAGCAACAAGAACAAGAAAAAAGAAGAGGAGAGAGGGATGAATAGAAAAAGAAATAGACAAAAGTGCAGCAGAGTGACGATGAAGCACAATGTACAGTGAGTAATTAAGTCTTTATATGTCACATATACATTACTGCACAGTGAAATTGTTTCTTCACATACAGTATCCCACCGTAATTTGGGTTAAAGCGCAGGGTCAGTCTGTCATGATACACCGCTCCTGGAGCAGATAGGGTTAAGGGCCTTGCTCAAGGGCCCACCAATGGCAATCTAGTTAGAGCTAGGGCTCGAACCACCGACCTTTCGATCAGTAACTCAATAGCCCTCTGAGCTACCACTGCCCTGGGTATGAGGTATGAGAAGGAGGATAGAGCAAGAGAAGAGAGAGTTCTGGAAGATAGTGCATGAAGTAAAAAAGTGAACATTGGAAAAAACCAAGAAAGAAATAGAGAGAGAGAGAGAGAGAGAGAGAGAGGTGGAAAAAACATCAGCACTGAAAGCAACAAGAAAAAGGAAGAGCCTCAAGAGAGGAGAGAGGGGTGAAAAGAAATTGAGATAGACAAAAGTGCAGCAGAGTGTGAAAAGAAATTATCAATGAAGAAATTAAAGAATGTAAGTAAGGTATGAGAAGGAGGATAGAGAGAAAGAAGAGAGAAAGAGAAAGAGAGCCCTGGAAGATAGTGAGCATTTAATGAATCAGGAGAGAGTGAACATTGGAAAAAAGAAAGTAAGAAAGTATTCAGCATCACCAGTATTCTAATCAAAGGTCTGATCATTCAAGATTCAAGAGATTCATTGTCATATGTAGTGCAAATGAAATTCTTACTTTTGTTTACCCGTCTGAGAATGATAGTGTAGAAGGAGGGAACAGGCATAATTTACAATACAAAATATGTACAAAAGTACAGTATATACAGTATACTATATTCATAAGTGTGATGAAAACATGAGCAATAGGAGCTTTGAAAAAGGAATATGGATAAAAGGAAAAATAGAGGAACCGTATTCTATTTGAAAATCACCTGGCATCATCTGCACCTGTTTCTTACCGGTTCATGCCTTAAGTGTAATTTTTTTTTTTTGGTTCCTGCTTGAATTATTCGAAGGTCACTGTGTGGCTCAACAAGCAAATAACATTCCTCTGAACCTGCTCAGGTACATGGACTGGACTGGAAATGAGAGCTAAAATGAGACGAAAAAAAAAATGTCCTTCATTCAAGCCTGGAGAACTGAAGACTACATTAAAAATACTAGAAAGTTTGAGACTTTCGAAGTAACCTATGAAGAAATGTGTGTGTGTGTGTGTGTGTGTTTTCTCAGCACTACAGGTTTATACTTTGGCTCAATTAGCACATAAAAAATATAAATGAAAGAGGAGACTGAAAGAAAGAAAAGATAGAAGAGTGTTCTTGAAGCTGAACATGCGAAAAAAGAAAGTGATTTTAAGAAAGAAATATTAAACCAGAAGAATGGGAATAAAAAATGAAGACAACATTGTGATAATAAAGATTTTCAAGTGTGATGAAAATAAAGAGGTTGTAGTTGAGAGTCCTATAGGAGGAAAAAAGAATGAAGGAATTAATAAAAGATTGTGAAGCTGAAGGAAAACCAAACGATAAATGAGAAAGAGTGTGATGAAAAGAAAAAGAAAGCGTAGAAGAGAATGAGACAAGAAAGAGGAGAATAAAAATACAGAGGATGACTGAGAGGATAGAGGACAGTACATTAAAGTGAGAAGAGAATAAGGAAAAGGAATAAAGGAAAAGAGGAGAGTGTGAAGGTGAAGAGGGGTAAAGCAGACCGAATGGAAAAACGAACAAATGAAAAATAATGTGAAAATGAGACAGAAAAATGGTCGAGGGAGAAAAAAAAAGAGAAATGAATGATGGATATGATGGATAGACCGAGAAGTTGGAAAGGAGATGAGAGAAATAAGGAAGGAAAGAAAGCAAAGCAGAAGGAGAAAAAAAAAGGAAGAAGTAGCCGAGGTGAAGAAAGAGAGGAGATGAATGAGTGTGTAATGAAAAAGAAATGGAGTAAAAGAGAATGGAGAAAGACAGTGATAAAAAGAGAGCATGCTGAGAAACAAAACAGGAGAAAAACAGGCATGGACAAAAGGAGCGCAATGAGGGAAAGGAAGGGAATTAATAGTGAGGAGGAAAAATATTTGGATGGAGGCAAGCACAATAAAGGAGGAGAAAAAAAAATCTAAAGTAGGAGGGAAAGACAGAGTGAAGAGAGAAGGGAAGAAAAATGCAGAAGGATGCAGGAGGGGGAGCTGAAAGATGATGGAAGAAGTGAGAGGAACGGTGGGAGGAATAAAAATGAGTGAAAAGAAAAATGGAAGCGATGAAACATGGAAGAATGACGAGGATGGAGGAGTGAGGGAAAAAAATTAAAGAAGAGGGATAACAGACAGGAGAAGAGTAAGAGTGAGGAAATGAAAGAGAGAGGGTTATGGGAGAGGAGAGAGAGAGAGAGAGAGACAGAATAATGAACTAGGGAAACTGATCTAAAGGAAGGAAAAAAAGATGAGGGAAAGACAGGAGACGGGAGGAATGGAGCAGGGAGAGCGCGCTGGAAAGTGCAAAGCCGCCTCGCATGTAGATGGATGAGCGGTGACAGGAAGTGAAGAGGTGAAGCATTTCCCTATCCAGCCCATCAGACTGGAAAAGGAAGTGAGGAAGTAAAACTGATCCCATGTCAACAGCGGCGAGCATTAAACCTGAAACATTCTGTAAAACAGCATCGTAACAATACAGTCAGTGCAGCAGAAATTAACAATAAACCACTCGGAAAATAATCAACAGTGAGAAACATTTTTTAAAAATATTTATTGAAGTAAAATATAATGTGTGGTATGTTTGTTTATACTCTGTATAAGAGCAAGGGAGGAAACATCTGGAATGGGATGTTTAACAAACATGGTCAAGTGTCCACATACTTTTGGCCATATTGTGTAGTTACATTTGTGGGAAAGAAGAGGGGGTTGAAACACCCACATCCGTCAATCATTGGTCAGAAGAATGTTGATTTTGAGAATTACTTTTTCAATTATTATTATTATTATTAATATACAGTGCTGTGCAAAAGTTTTGATCCCCCCTCGTTTCTACTTATTCAATGAAATGAAATGATGTAGAATAAAATCAATAAATGGGAACACATTCTGCAAAGTGCCAGATCGTAAAGATAAAGTAAAAAATTTGGTTGTTTATGTAACAGCCTCAGCAGCGACCTCATTTCCCCTCTCGTCTGTTCCAACCACTCAGCATTCAGCATCACCAGTGTACTAATCACCGACCTGATCATCTGTCATCATCTGCACATGTTTCTCATTGGTTCATCATTATGTTAGCTGTTTTATTTCCTCCTTGAATGATTCAAAGGTCACTGTGTGGCTTAACAACCTCCTAAGGTACAAGGTAAATTGAGAGGCAAAAAAAAAAAGTACTTCAGGAGGCCTGGCGATCTAGAGACTACATTGAAAATACAAGAAAGTCTGGAACGTTGGATGTAAACTATGAAGAATTTCAGGGGTTCAAGACTTTTGTACAGTACAAGACTTTTGCACTTTTTTGTTGTTGAGTCCAAATCTTTAGAAAACATTTCCTCAGCACTACAGTTTCATACTTTGGCTCAATTAGCACCCCGCGGCTCAGGTGTTTAAAAATCCCATGCACGTCTCCAAACATATGGGTTTGTTTGGTTCACTTCCTGCAGTCAGGTCGATTCAGAGCCGAATCGCTTTCACGCTCAGGTCGGACCGTGCAAGAGTTTGATTGGAACCATACTGAGACCATCTTGCTGAGACCCACCTGACCACTTATTTTGAAGTCCACCACAGTTTGCTTGTTGTGCTCTCACTTGTATAAGACGATCCTCATGGGAGAGGCAAACACAGCGGTGTCTGAATCAAATGAAGTAAATATTGCATATGTGAAAGTGCTGTGCGAACTGTATCTTGAGCCTCTCCTCATCTCATTTCTTTATATTTTGCTTCCAATCCGTCAGGTTTTCTTGGATGTTTAATGTAGTCCTGAGGAATAGGTCTCCAGGTTTCCTGAGGGAATTCGCTTTTTAAGTCCAGTCCCTGTACCCGAGAGGAATGTTTTTCTTTTCTTAGTTTTTTTTTAAGCCACACACTGTGCCCTATGAATCGTTCAGGCATAAAAAAAAAAAAAACTGATTTAAGGCGTGAACCAGTGAGAAACTAAACAGGTGCAGATGATGAGAGATGATCAGGCTGGTGATTAGTACACTGGTGATGCTGAATGATAAGTGATTGGAACAGATGAGAGGGGAAATGAGGCTGCTGCGTAAAGTAGCACTTTTTAAATCACTTTGGAGGATGTTGCGGTAAAACATTTGTTCCCATTTCATTCTACATCATTAAATTAAATTTAATATAAACTGATGAGGGGCTCAAGACTTTTGCACAGTACTGTAGATACTCTGCCATGGCAGTTCTTGTCCATGAGTGGTTAGTATAGAAACAGTATTGTATTAGAGCGAATCCATTTACTGGACAGTATATTACCCAACTGGAGTTGATGCTCTTGTCAGGGATTAGTTAACCAAGAATCTGTACATCTGTTTATAGATATATCGGAAAACTTGTAGCGTTTTTGCCATACACTTGTTACTATAGTAACCATAAAGTATTAATAACAAGCACATTAATATCTGACAGTCTGTGATTTGTCTTGCAGCCAGAACTACTGTCATAGCTGTTGTTATAAAAAATTATTGCACACTTTCCGACCAATCAGAACGCAGAATTAGACAATGCTAGACTGACAATGATAAACATATGTGAAGGTAATGTGTTCATAAGCCTCTTTGTTCTTTTGACTGTGAAATATGTCGTGTCTGAATCAAGTCAAGTTGTCTTTTCAGCCTCGGTTCGAAAAACACAAGGGAGATATTACACCCATCGAACAGGCTCATTTAAAAAAAAAATTTTTTCCAGATACTGCGTATTGAATGTCAGCTTGATGACCTGTCAGTCATGGATTTGAGATACGTGCAATAAGCATGCCGTTAAGTATCAGACAGAATGGATTTTCTTGGAGAAGGGTATCGACCGCGGCAAAATGGAATCCACAGGTCGCCGAGGAGAGAAGCGGTGTGTCTCGCGTGTTCAGTGCAGCTCTAGTGACTAAGAGTTCAGCTTCACTGGAAGCACAGAGCTGTGGTGTCACAGCCGGTTTGGACGTGCCGGGAATTAAATAGGCGACGATCGATCTGTTTAGCGAAGCACATGACCTGAGTGGAGATTTGCATCTTTTGGGGCTGCTAGTGAGAATGCAGGAGGATGGAATCAATCTTAACCTGTTATTTCAATCTGTTTAGTGTGTTTGTGTCTGTGTGTGCATGCATTGATTCTCATGAACTTAATCTAAGTGCGTATTTGTATTTTGATCACTAATCAGTAAGCAGCGGTTGGCCGCATTGGCCTATGACTTCACTCCAGCGGTCGTCGTTGTAGAGGAAGTTACGTTGCATCGAGGCCCTCGACCTCTCACTACCCGCAAGCGTTTGCAAGCACAGTTTGGAAATGCCAATCAATTCACATCTATTGTACGGGAAATTGTAGTGCCTCGAGGAAACCCACCAAGCACCGGGCGAACATCCAAACTCACACAGACCAGATTTTAAACCACTAACCCTGGAGGTCCAAGGTGAGATCATGCTGCCAAATGCTTAAAAACATACAGCGTGATAAAAACCCATGATTTGGTACGATAGACGATAAGTCACAACTACTGAGGTAGGTAGAAATAAGGTACGAGTAGCTGAGGTGGAAACGAGCCCTTGTATGATTAGATCAAAATATATTATTACAAACTCATGACACTTTTTATTCCAGATGCATATTAATAAATGTTCGCAATCTTGACATGCTTTGCCAACATCTTGCTTAATGAGTCCAACCTGGAGTTTCTAATGATGCTTACTCACTGTAGTTTGACCATCTGTCCAACCATCCAATCATCCATCTATCTGTCCACACTTAAAGTTATCCATGTATCTGTCCTGCCATCATGTTACCCAACCAATCATCCATCCATCCATCCATCCATCCATCATTCCATCTACATGCTTAACATACTGAACATTGGCAAAATCTTGCTTAATGAGTTGATCAAGGGATTTCTGATGATGTGGTATAACAAAGTGATGATGATGCCTAAATGAATGTACTGTAGTTTTATGTTGACTTTATCTATCCATCTGACCATTTAGCCATCTGTCCAGCTGTCTCTTCTTCCAACCACATAACCATCTGTCCATCCGTTCATTTAACAAGCTGTCGATTTCCTCCCAGCCAGTCATCTGTCCATCTATCCATCAATATGCTTGCTATGCATTGCTGAGCAAGGAGTTTTTGATTATGTCGTCTACATACAGTAAAGTTATGATCTCTAATTAAATGTACTCACTGTAGCTTTATGTTGACTTTATGCATCCATCCAGCCATCTATCCATCAAACTAACTAGCTCGTCTATCTAATTTCCATTCATCCATCTATCAAACCACCTAGTTAGCATACGTCCGCCCATCCCTCCTGGCATTCATTCATCCAGCTGGTCATACAGCCATCCATCCATCCACCCATCTATCCAGCCATGCATCCAACCCTTCAGCCATCCATTCATCATCAATCTGTCCACCTATATGTGTGTCTGTCTGTTCAGCAATCTTCACTTCTTGTTCATCCCATGAGCTCAGGTTACTATACTTTAACATTCTCCCCATGTCTGGGTTTCCTCTGGGTTCTCTGGTTTCCTGCTAATTTCCAAAAAGTATGGGGGCTGGTGACTCTAAATTGCCCTTACATTTTAAAACCTGGCATCTCCTCCATGGGCTCCAGCTCCACTGTGACCAGGGAAAAGCATTTACGGAATATAAATGAATGAACCCATATACATTTACTGTGTACCATATACTGAACATCTGTGAGGTTTTGACACAGACTGCAAAAGTAAGAGTATTAGTTAAGTTTTAAGCTTAACCTAAGCTTAGAGAAAAATGAGGGGGAAAAAAAATATGATGTTAGCTTTGGGACACATTTGGCTTTTTCTCTTGTATAAACCGTGCTGAGAATGATCAAGACTGAGGGGCTTATAGGCCTGTGATGTATTGTGCTCGTGTGCAGCACTCTTTAATGAAAGCATTTTTTTGCACACTAGGAGATGCCAGAGAACAAACAAACAAAAAAAAAGATCAATAACCGCGTGGTGTTAAGCCTCAAAACCATCAAAAGTACACTAATAAAGAGTTATTCATTCATCTACTGAAGTTGCTGTGGGGAAGAAAATAGGGTTTAGATTTAAGATTTAGTGAAGGGTCTATTCATAAGACTGAGCTCGGGTGAGGATTATACCTTGTGTTTTATGTCATTGTTAGCAGGTGAAGTTTTCTCTGCGGAGACGTTTATTTAGCAGTTTTGAAAAGAGTCTTCAGCCGGAGTGCTTTGTAGCAGTCAGAGGGTGAAGCTGTAACTTTGGGATTTCCATGACAGCCTTGTAGAAAAATAATCAGCATTGGGGTGGTGGTTCAGTAGCTCCGCTCCACATCACATCACATCACATCACATCATATCACCCTGTCGCTGATTAGTTTCCTAGAACGGTACGCCATGTCGGGATTTATGCCTTAATAAATAGAATATTGACAATTGAGGAAATATGTTCTAATCTTCTCTACTTTTATTTTCTCCTTCCTGTGCATCATGAAAAAAGCAGAACTAAGGATTTATTTATTTAGAATGGCTTTTAATATTTTATAATTGTATGCTTTTTTTCATAATTTTATCATTTTGTTTTATTTATTATTATCATCATCATCATTATTATTATTATTACTATTATTATATTTTTCATTTATATTTCCATTTATTTATTTATTTATAATTATGTGTTTTATTTTGTTTTTGTATTTTTTATTTCAATTTTTATTGCCATTTTATTGTCATTTTTAGTGCTGTGAAGCACTTTGGTTCAACCTAGGTTGCTGTAAAGAGCTATATAAATAAATGTTGATGAAGAAAATCTACTGCATTCTCAGTTATCACACCAAAGACCCATATATCTCACATGCATGTGTTAGAAAGAAATCAGCCCCAGCTTTAATTGTGCATACTGTTTGAATAGTGTGTATGCATTCTGTGTATTAACTTGCAACTATTGCTGAGTTTACCCCAAAATAATATGCAGAATAATGCATATATACAGTATATAGGGGACCTATTAGGCAAAAATAACTTTGCATGTATAGTTGTAAAATTTGCATGTAAATTGTAAAAAATAATAAAATAAAATAAAATAAAATACTGTCCAGGTGGGCAGCACGGTGGTCTAGTGGTTAATTTTGAATTGAATTAAATTTATTTGTATAGCGCTTTTAACAATTGTCATTGTCACAAAGCAGCTTTGGACAAGAATTATGGAAGTTTGTACGAAATGTGAATGTGTTTGAATCAAAATGACGGTGGCAAGGAAAAACTCCCTGAGATGGCAATAGAAAGAAACCTTGAGAGAAACCAGACTCAACAGGGAACCCATCCTCATTTAGGTGATAACGGACAGCACCGTTGCCATGCACCTCCAGGGTCCGGGTTTGATTCCCACCTTTGCATCTGTGCGCATGGAGTTTGCATGTTCTCCCCCGTGCTTGATGGATTTCCTCCAGGTAATCCAGTTTCCTCCCACAGTCCAAGGATATGCAGCTTAAGCTAACTGGTGTTCCCAAATTGCCTATAGTGTGTGTGTGCGATGGATTGGCACCCTGTCCGGGGTGTACCCCTTCGTGTGCCCTGGGATCCAGGCTTCCTCTGACCCTGTATCACTATAGGGTAAGCGGTATAGAACATGAATGAATGATTTTAAACAAGCCAAGTACCCTAATGTGACCTCATTTAATAAGAGACCCTCCCCTGACTTGGTGGCTCAGTTGTAGCTCATTGACACATTAAAACTGCATTGCGAAAGGAGGACTAAACAGAAGGAGTGTAAGGTATGAAAAGAATGCATTATCTGAGGTGCATTTTAGTGAAAACATTAACATAAAAATTTTGGAGGAACTCTGAGACATACAGTATTAACTTTATAAAGAAATTACGAAATACGGGACCTTTAGGACATGTGTTAACCGCATATTTTTCCTATCTGACAGACCCTGATTAATTTCTTTTTATTATTGCTGTAGCTCACGTAGCATCTCCTGCTTAAAACTACAAAACTATAGCAACAAACACACCAGACACTTGAGATGTACAAAAGTGAAACATTGTGTTACCGATTTCTTTTCCCTAAACTTTTAACCTCAAAAGAATTTCCTTCACCAATGACACCCTGAAGTAAAGGACTCCCGGTGTGTAAAAGAAGTAAAAAAAAAAAGAAAAAAGCTTCGGAAAAACATCCTCGCAAATCAAAAGTGCGATGTATCATCACAAAAAGCATTTTGCCCGCACAAAGAGGACAAAAATGTCCAAACAAGCACACTCACCAGAGAGAGTCTTTTGTCAGCATATTCATTTCTTTCTTTTTCTTTTTTTTTTTTTTTGCATGCTGTTCTTCCTTCAGTGGTGTCCTGCTGCGCAATCACAGCTGACCAAGGCCACGCACACACGCACGCACACACACAATGATCTTGGCACATAAACTCAGTATTTCTTCTCTGTTCCTATACTGTATAGTCTGCAACGTCAAAAAAAACAACAACAACAACAGAAAAAAAAAACCATCCAGCCCGGCTATATCGAGCGGCATTTAAGATTACACGTCAATCTCTATGGATACAGCGGGTAGCCGTACTTGGGCACACAACCTCAGCCGTCATTGATTAGTAGTGATTACCGTTCAGGCCTGATTCGGTCCGGATGGTGCTGTGCGGTCGGTTCGAGTTGTGCGTTATTTTTACATAAGAGTTTGACGTTAAGGGGCTCATGCTACATCATGGGCATTGATTACTCTCCCGGCGTCTGGTGTCGTTATGAAACGCTGAAGATAGAAGCGACGAGAGAGTAAATATACACAACCTTGACGAGACAAAACACTTAGCGGGGTGCAGTGCATTAGACGGCACAACAGAATGGAGTTGGAGTGCGGGCAAGAGGATAATTGAGTGTTTTTCACTGGTCTATTATTGCCTCTTACATATAAGTGCACATAAATACATTAAAGGAGGGCATTTACATGGACACGATGCAAAGCCCAAAGTAAAACACGAACAGCAGGCTGTTTCCCACACATACATATTGAGCCGCAGCCACCCAAACATATTGTGCACGCAAACGTGCAAGACGAGCCATATGTCAGGACGGAAGCACGGCACGGCTCGGCACGGCACGACAGACATGCTGTTATAGGAAAATAATCAAGAACAACATGATACGATGTCACTGAACAGGGTTAGCGTTATCACCCGGAAGTTATTATTCTACAAAAACAGCTGTTTTCTTCTTCTTGTATCCCATGCCATGTTATTTATTAATGAATAAAATCCATTATAGTTTAGGTTTAATCATGTGGAAGGTCTCTGAAACAAGTTTGTTTCGCGCCCTCTCTCTGTCTCTCTGCGTCTGTCTCTGTCTCTGTCTCCTGAAGTTAATAAGGCATACAGCTTGTCATGTTACTTAGAATCCATCCTCATCCGAAGCCTTTCAGAAAACTTACACTTACATTCTAACCTCTGACGGTTACAAAACCCAGACACTGTCTACCGAAATATACTTCCTTACATCAGTGATGTATTTTTTTATTTTGTTGTTGTTGTTGAAAATATGTTCATTAAGCCTCCCTTTTTTGTTACTATAGAAACACGGCGGGGTCGGCCGAGTACCTGCGTATGGGCAATATGCTTACTTAATTATAACGTGAATGGACGAGTCCTGGCAGATTATCTCTGGCACGGACAGTGGTTCAGAGGCAAGTGCAAGGTTTTATTGATCCAAATGGCAAAGCAGACAAATCTAAAGGGCAAAGACAGACTCGAAGCCACAAATAAGCAACGGCTGCAGGTGATCAACAAAGGGATTAGACTAAGCAAGAGAGCACCTAGATAAAGTAAATAAACAGGTTCAAAACCCGACTATAGCGCATTCAAGCATTAACGCTCGATAATGTCACTTTTAATGCGGTAGGAGTAATGCTTCAGAATGAACACAGTTTGTGGTGTCTCAATGCAGTGAATTAGTTATTGGGAACAAGTGTGGGATTAGTAGTCTTTGGAGGGAGTTTGGTATTTGGCGCAGGTTTCTAGATCGATGTAATGATATAGAGTTAGACTCATTACAGTGCAGTTGTTCCGCTATTTGCTGATTGAACTTTATGTTAAACTTTTGTTTTTTAAAGTTACTTGTTGGTTGCACGGTGGCTTCCAGGGTCGGTGGTTTGATTTAAAGTTCACAGTCCAAAGACATGCAGATTTGGGCTAAGTGGCGTTTCCAAATTACCTGTAGTGTGTTAATGTTGACCTAAGGTTCTACCATGGTTATACAAAATGGGAATAAGTACAATGGTCACCATTGGACACTACAGTCCCTAACTGGACTACAAAGGTTCCTAGATGGATGAATGGATGGATTTGAATTGCTCGTAATGTGTGTGTGCTCTGTGATGGATACGCTAAGTCTCCTCTTAGTGCTCCTAGGGCTCCAGGCCCCCCATGACCCTGTATACAGAATAAAGTGGTATAGACAATGAGATGACGATGAGTTACCTGATATACAGTATAAACCTGCTGGATTGCATGGATTAGGTGCTACACTGCCGGGCAAAAAAGTCACACGCTCAATAGTTTTGTTGGATCACCTTTAGCTTTGATCAGCATGTTGACCAGTTTGTTGGTGGAAATGATTCCTCATGCTCCCAGAACCACTTGAGTCACTATCTGAGCGTGACTGGAATATGGTCGAGCCACTAGGAAACCTTCATAGATGTGATAACCTGGTGATTCAGTACATTCAGTTGACTTCATTTTATTGCCGCATAACGTTGCTGAGCCAAGACCTGAGCAACTGAAGCAACCGAAGCAACCCCAGATCATAACACTGTCTCCAGAGGCTTGTACGGTGGATGCTATGCATGATGGCTGCATCGTTCATGCGCTTCCCTTCTCACCCTGATGCATATGGTCAGTCTGGACTCGTGACACTTTTCCATTTCTCCAACGTCCAATCTTGTGAAGCTTTTCTTTCCTTGATGAGTCTCACTAACAAGTGATTTTCAGTCATTTAATCACAGTCCTGTGAGTTCTCATCACATTGTGTGTGTATGGAAATGCTCTTACTTTAACTGTTATAGCTCTGATTTCTAATGTTCAGATTTTTTATGATGCAACTCCACCAAGTGATTTCTTCTGAACACATTTCTTCCCTGAAGCTGATAGTTCAGCACTATACTTCTAGGTATAAATAATGCACTGCACAGTCCTGAACCCAATTCCAGTCATTTTAAATCTCCCTAGTTGTTTTCTTTGCTTGATGCAGGCTAATAATTTGCCCCTTCAACAATAGCGTGCTTTCGCTGCTATATTTCTACATATTTTTGCATTGCATTTTGAAATTTCCTGCTGATTTGCCCACTCTTCTGTATATCTGCTCCTGCATACTGTTTTTAGAAACACATTCATCAAAGTGTGTATATTCTGCTGAAGAAACACAGAGAGTATTGTCGATTAAATCTTATTTCTGAAAAATCGCTTTTTTAGCCAGCCGACAGTCATTATTGCCTTTCAGGGTTCGTTGGCCGCCCACTACAACGGAAGATAATTTATCGTTTCGCTCCGTGAGTGTGTGCATTGGTTCAAGGCCCTTAAATCATATTCATCTGATCCGCATCCTCAGCCTTGTGCATTTCGTTCCTTGATAACAGCCAGCAGTGGCAGAAAGGAGAACGGGTCGCAGTAAAAGCTCTGACCGTTAGCATTATTCTGTACCATCAATACAGCACATTTGGACAGGAGCATTTAATCAATGTCCTCGCTTTTGCACAGTCACCAAGATAATAAGAGCAACTGAGTCACTCTTTGAGGATAATGGGACACTTGAAGGCTGTCAGATTCAAAGAAGGAAGAAAGGAGTGAGAGAGAGAGAGACAGAATGAAATGGCCTTTAGGCTATGGAAACAAGAGAGAGAATTGGGCATTGATTAAGGTTCAATGCAGATCATGGAGCATCTGGCTGAATGTGGTAATAAATAACAGGGTACAGTGCTGAATGTTTAATCCCGATTGGCCAGAATGTACGGATTAGTTTTCTGCTCAATATAGTCATTCCGCAATATTGGCACTTGTATAGTAACAACTACCGAGTGATGTCATTTATTTAATATTTATTGAGTGAGTCACCTAGAAATAAGGCTGTAATTTTCCATGACTCTCACTTATTAGAAAAAAAAAAGCAGGCTAGTAAAGCAATGAATATTTATAGCTGCTGTAATGTAAGAGAGAACAGGAAGCGATATCTCAGATGTTCCACAACATTAACTAAAAACGAATAACGTGTTTATTATGCTGTTCTTTAAAGGTCCCATATTTTACTATTTCCTTAACAAGCCAACACCGTTCTCTGAGCTCCCTCAAAGTATGTTCCATCTAAAATACCTCTAACATAATGCATTTGCTGCGATGGATTGCCACCCTGTCCAGGATGTACCTCGCCTCGTGCCCTAAGTCTCCTCGGATAGGCTCCAGGCCCCCTGCGACCCTGAATACAGGATTAAGGGGGAATGACGATGACGACGATAATGCATGTCCATACCACAGACTCACTTTTTTTTTCACTCCTTCTTCAAATGCACATTTCAGTGTCTTTGTAAATGAGCTACTATTGGGCCACGCCCCTGCAGAGATCAGCAGAGCTGAGCAACAAGCGAGCAATTGGAGGAGTATCCTCTTATATGAGGTCACATTTGGGGGAAAATTGCATTGGCTTGATTAAGCTTGTTCTTTTTAAAATAATGGAAACAGAGAATTTTTATTAGGTTTTTAGCTGGTACTGTACAGGTGCATTGTACAGTACCAGACCCATGTGATGGTCAAAAAATGACTAATGACTGTTTGCATAATAGGTTCGCTTTAAGCTTTCTTATTTTGTAAAGTCCTCAGGATGGAGGACTTGGCAGTTTTTCAGGAACTTGACAAGCTGAAAGAGGGAAAGAAAGAGAGACTGGTGATGGAATGACTTGTTTTGAGGATGTTTCACAAATGGATAAAACTACAATGAATTATTCTTTAATAAATTAAAATAGTTGGCAAGTTGCTGGGGTATAAGAGGATTAAAACATTCTGCAGGTGTACCTACATCGTACTGCCCCTTTTATTGATTCTTTTTCAAAGACTGCATGTCCAAAGTTAGGTCTGACCAAGTAATCTGATTGGTCAAGAGACATGCCACAAGTGGTCATATAGAGCATAATAACATTGGGGTTTGTAACTACAGTATCACTCCATGTCACAAGTGTTCTAACGGGCGTTAATTACCCTAACTGTCGGTCACCAGCGTGGGTGAAAGTAGGTTGCTGTGGAACGCAGTGGAGAGCAGCTGCCTGCCAAAACCTCCATTCAAAACCAGTTACAGAAGTACCTTCAGCAAGAAAACACATCTGATGATGTTATATCATCTTATACATCACTACTTAGTAATTTGAAGTCCATGTAGTTCTGTTCATGGATAAATTCAAGGTTCTGTTCAAGGCTGAATCCCAAATATCACCCAAGAATCCCCTTTATCACCTCTGATAAAGGTCACTACTTGGTCTATTGAACAATGGATTCTTACTTACACCCTACATACTGCACTAGCTGTCCAATTAACACTATTTGGAATTCAAGCTTACAAACCCAGAAGTTAGGTGATATTTTGAAGCAGAATAGGTAGAAATACAATGTATAAAGATGTTTCTCAGGACTGTCCACCACCTCCACGGTTTATTCTCCTCACCTTTTGACTACAAAGTTGTCCCATTGAGGGGTCGCCACAGCGGACCAACCTATCCGCACAACACTTTGGCACAGATTTTATGCCAGATGCCTTCCTGACGCAACCCGCCCATTTTATCCGGGATTGGGGAACCGGCACTGCATTCAGTGGCTGGGGTTTGGGCATTGGCTGGGAATCGAACCCAGGCCTTCTGCATGGTGACAAACCAACCACTGAGCCACTAATGCCCTCTTTTGGCTGCAGTACCAGTAAGAATTTAAAACTGTCAGTCGCCAGTTTCACCGGTCGCAACTGGTTTGTTTCTTTGCCAGTCACCAAAGGATTTATGTTGGCAGAGCAAAGTAACTGAATACATAAAAAAAAATTCATAATCTGTTAATCATAACTGCTATTTGTAAAGGGCTCATGCCTATGACTACATCACAGCCATGCTGATATTCAGTACGACAGTGCAACCTCTAAAGTATATTATAAGCGTCAGGACTCCAAGATATAAAGGGAGCGGTTTAAGTTTTTAAAAACCGTCTGAGTCGTGCCAGGAGAAATCCAGATGTACGGTATGTGTCTATCTATTACTGCAACATTATACAGTATGTGAGTACATTATTGTAAGATGCACCTCGATTTAGCCATACACATCGTTGAATCCAAAGGTGAACAAAGCGCTGGGACCTCTGTGGTGCGTTTCTTGGCAGCGGAGCAGCTTGTTTTTTGGCAGAAATGTGACTTGTTCAACATGAAATGATGATTCCACGATGCATCAAGCGGCAGATTTAGAATGATTATGTTGGAGGGGATTACAAAGGGCTGTAACAAACCACGTTGGCCTGTAGACAGATGATTAGTAAGCGGCAACTGAACAAGCATACAAAGCAGCCAGTCAGACTAGTCCCCTTTCTAACCACAGAGTACGCGCAATTCACTTATATATTATTACTAATAGTTACGGCAGGTAACCTCATACCAAGGCCGAACCTGCAGTATTGAATGTGTTAATACTGTAAATCTTTGAATTCAAAATAAATGTTTCATAACATCGACGAATGATCTATCTCATGTCTTAAGACAACCTCCTATAGACCAGACCTGGCAACAACCTCGAACTGGTTTTGTGCTTTTGCTCATGCGGCTATGCATAAAACTGATGGAGTGGTGCTTTCCAGCTGGCATAAAGACAGTGCTGGTGCAGCTTCACTCTTGCCCTATTAGCAAGCAAAGTGTGTGTCCAACGCAGAAGGCAGTGTTTGGTTGGCAGTTCATTTCAAATTAGGGAAGATCCTTAATCAAGTATGTGTATGAGCAAGGGTACCATCTGTTTTGGTAACTATAGTCATTTCTCTTCCTCATGCACACAGAAACACACACACACACTGGGGAGAGCAGGCACAAATGTAACAGGGTTGTTTTATGTGAATGCACGCATGCGACTGTGACTTCATTATATTCATATACAAGTACATCACTACTCTGTTTGCTTTTAGAAAGGGGGATAGAAAAAACTTTTTCGTTTACTCTTGCTGAATATGTTTGTGAGAAATCAAACATTCGGTGAAAGGCAGGATTTTATTTTCAGCTAATTAATAGAATGCAATAAATATTAAAATTATTAGGAATTATACTGTAAGAAAGAAAGCAAAGTACAAGTATGCACTCAAATCCACTGGCCTGATACTGTGCAGCTCCCCACTGTGCTGCTCTGACTCATCGAGACATGGACACTACAAGACCTCTGAAGGTGCGCTGCGGTAGCTAACATTAAGGCATGCACGGTGGGGCCTCCATGGATCGGGCTTGTTTGTCCAGCCGATGCTGAAACAGATTGAAATCTGGGGGATTCGGAGGCTCGGTCAACACTATAAGCTTGTTGTTGTGGTCCTCGAACTGTACTTGTATTATTCTGCTGAAAGATGCCACGGAATCCCGTTTCCATGAAGCAGCATACATGTTCTGGAACAACGTGCCAAAGTAATGTCCACATGACTGCCAGGATCCAAGGTTTCCCAGCAGAGCATTGCACAGCAGGCATCACCTTGCCTCTGCCGGCTTGTTTCCTTCCCATAGTGCATCCTGGTATCAGCTCCTCCCCAGGTCAGCATGGGCACTCTGATCAGTGTGCAGCCACACAGCATCATACACAGCAAGACGTGATGCACGCTGTGTTCTGAACACCTTAATATCATAGAAAATGTTGACATTTCCAGTCATTTTTGTTATGACAGTTTTGATTATGGGTATCGTAATGCGTTTGGAGAACAATTAACTGGAATTAGAAACTGTTTTACTGTAGTTGTCCAAGTTCTTGCGTGAGACACTCTTAAACGGAGATTTCCATACTTTTCTAGAAGAATTGCAATTAATATAATAAAAAACATAATAAATTCCTTTAAAAACTTAATACTCAGAGTGACACCAGAACTACAGGGTGGGCCATTTATATGGATACACCTTAATAAAATGGGAATGGTTGGTGATATTAACTTCCTGTTTGTG